>QTSX02006609.1:0-138613 GCA_014839935.2 Entomophthora muscae
TGGTGTTTCCTAGTGTGCTTACTGTACATTAAATTTGGATTCCAGTTCCTGCAAATAATATCTGAGTTTACTAGTGGCATTCAAAAGTGATTTGAAATTTGGTTCTTGGATTTGACAATCCCGCAATTTCAAAAAACATAGCAAACTTAATGAAAATGGTTGATGTGACTGTACTACAGTCACTGCTGAGTATTTAGCCAAATAAATGCTCCAAAATATAAATATGTTATGTTTTTGCTGTTTATTATATATAGATAGGTTTGTTTGGAATTCTTGGGGTAAAGGTTCCTAGAAACTGGATATCTAGGTGTAACAAAAGAACAGAATATGGATGGTTAGTTAGATTAGGCTAACTAACCAAATTGAGGCAAGATTGACTGAATCAATCTTGGAGACTAGGCGTCTCAAAATGGGATGATTAATAAGGAAGATTAATTAATAAATATGGGATATAATTAATGAGGATTTAATTATATTAAAATGGCTTTGACTTTGTCAAGAAGTTTAGTTAAGGTTAACCATGGGAAAACCCCCAAAATTTGGGTTAAAAGCGCCGCGTTGGCAAATTTATTGGGTTAGAGGTGCCGCCGCGCCGCCTAATGAATTTGAGATGCGCCAAGGCGCCGCTATCAAATTTTCTCAGGCGCTGGGGCGCCGCCTGGGGAAATTGCTGGGCGCCGCGGTGGCGCCTGGTTTGAGTTTCAAAGCAGTTTAATGGGTTTCAAAGACAAAAAACCATTAAATGCAAAAATAACTAAATGTAGGCAAGGATGCCTAGGAATTCAGATTTGATCAGCTGGTTCCCAGTTGGAACACTGATAGCTGAGTTTAGGATGTGCAATCCACAGGGTTTTGGCGCTGGGAGCTGGGGAAGCTCCATGCCAAATTGGTACATTGGGTTGAATGGAGTCAGGTGACTTCTGTCCATTGTAGGTCAATTCTCATAGGTTGAGAAATGTTGGTGATCTTTCAGGTAAAGATCTATGTTGGATGACTTGAATGTCATAGACTATGTGACGCAAATCATTGGTTGATTCAGGAACTGGAGGGGTTTTCAGCTGTGTATGCCCCAAATGGTATATAAGCAAAAACAGTTAAACATTAATAAAAGATATTCATTGTTGGTTTTGACGCTTTCCCCTCACCTATTTTTCAATTGTCATGCCTTTTTTGTTAAAATTTGAGAGAGCCAAGTTTGGGGTCCTTTGTGTGGAAACTGCTGCCGCAAGAAAGGAGGTTCCTACAAGTACATTGGAAGAAGCTTGGACCAGCCTGGAGGTCACTAAGACTGTTCCTGCCAAATCTTTAGTAGAAGTAAAGGCTGCGTGTGAAGAGCTGTATTCTGATTACTTTGCAAAGGAAGGGACTCCCGCCCAAGGGAACTGAATTTATGCTTGGGATGCTTGGAACATAGGTAGGATGAGATGAAATATTGCAACAAGTAAAAGAGATGGTGAATTGTGAAATTGAGGCATTGAGAGCACGAGAGGAAAAAAGCGTTGAAATCATGGCTCATTGGCGGGATGACAATAAAGTGTTATCTGAAAAAATTGCCTCCCTGGAGGCAAAGCTCCTCAAAGCTTTGTCCCAGGAAGGTAACAGCAATAAGAGTCAAGGGCAGGGTAATGGCGGGATGGACTGGTTAAGCCTGGATCTGTCACAGTTGATGGATTTGAACGCTTCAAATCTGATTCCAGTTAATTCATTTCATCCATTGGAAATATGCAGCTCGACTTAAACTTTGCAAAGTGTCTATGAGTTCCTGCATTTTTAAAAATTCAAATAATTACTCAAAGAATTCAATTTAATTAAAAAAGGCTATCCTGCAAAAGTGATTCAAAATTTGGACCAAGGATTTGACAATCCCACATTTTTACGTTCAGGTTCTGAATTTACAGTATAAATGTTGAATGTAATTCACATTTATGACTTGATGCAAATAAGAGATGGAGCCCAACCAGAAACCTTGAAGCGGGAAATGTCAGGAGGCGTATGCGCTTAACTTAGCTAGAAATAGTTTCCTTTCATGGTCAATTAATGATTGGCTGATATGGTATGGGAGGGGGAGGTTTGAAACGTACTTTGATTACTGTTTCATGTGAGTCTAGTTGATGCTTGAAAGTTGTATTTCTGACATCTTGCATTTGTTATATAAGCCTAGCTTCAACGGAAAGAACACCAGTAGAATGAAATCAATATTTAAAATAACCAAGAAGTCTAAAGCTTCTCTTTTTGAAGCCAAAGTTCTTGGATGGAATTAGAGTCAAGGACTCCAAAGGCGAGGATTTCATCATCAGTAACTTCTGGAAGAAGCAAACTGTGGTCCTTAAAGTGCTCCGTCGCTTCGGCTGCCCGCTCTGCCGCTACGAGAGCCGTCTCCTATCTGAGCTGAAGCCTGAATTCGATGCTCTCGACATCAAACTGATTGCAATTGGGTTTGAAAATGTGGGCTTAGAGGATTTCCTATCGGGCGAGTACTGGGATTGGGAGATTCTCGTTGACAATGAACGCAGTGTCCACATTGCCTTGGATCTCAAGAAGGTGCCGGTATCAGCTGGGCTCAAAGACTTGATGAGTTCAGCAACTCGTGCTGCTATTATGGCTGCTACTAAGGCAGGCATCCAAGGTGATCTCAAAGGGGATGGGTTCCAGCTGGGAGGGACCTTTGTAATTGAGAAGGAGACAAGCAAAATCCTCTACGAGTATCGTCAATTAGGCGCTGACTCATACACCTCGCTAAAGGAAGTATACGAGAGTTGTGGTGGGGATCCTGAAGAAGTAGACGAGAAAGCCCCCAAGGAATGTATCACTTATATCAAGAGGTGTAATGAAAAAGGAAAATGTTACAATTAAATGAAGATGCTAATATTATTCATTTTAAAGTAAAACAAATAATTAAATTATGATGTATATTTAGTTTCATAATGTCATTAGATTAAGACAATAGCCTATTTATCCACTCCAGTTTACTCTTAAATTTTAAATTGAAGCCTTTTGGTTGTCTTTGCATACCTGAGTTTTTCTTTCCTTGATAAGCATTTTTATTAATACTTTAGAAGATAAAATTATGAAAATGGAGTGATATATACTACTGGTATCAATAGCTAGTGATTATCTTTCTCTTTGATTGCGTGAACTTAAACAATAGTCAAGTTAAAAGAGTTAATGAATATGAATGCTTGACCAACTCGAGCCCTAAGCATAATATATATTTATTTTCAACTGTTTACCGAGGCTTTTTTGTTCCAAGTTCCTGATTTTGCTGACGTCAACTTTTGGTATGACAGGTTAGAAGGACTCCTCAAAAGAAAACTTAAACGATACAACTCAACTCTTGCACCTGGACCACAACTAAGAATTTAGCTATATTCTGGATACTATTTTAGATATAAATAGTCTTAAGTTGATCAATAAAAATCACTCACAAAGCTACCTTCTAAGCAATAATAACGTCAATTTCATGATCTGATTAAATAAATACTAAAATATAGTAACACTTTTTCTTCTTTTTACATAAGGTAGTTCATCTTCCTTTGATTTTTGTAAACACGCAGTCACTTTTTTCAAATTTCGGGTTGACCAAGCTTTTGTCCTATTTTTGCTTTGTACAGACCTTTATTTTGAAACATAATAATAGTATTTTAGCTATAATTAATATGGAAAAACATACATCATAATGATTAAAGCAGCTTTCTTACGAATTAAAAAAATAAGTGAACAAAAGTGTATTAATGAATAACTTTATTATTTAGTATTTAGAGAGATGACTAATATGTTAATTAGAAAATAAACCAAAATTGTTATTTTGATTATTCATGCTATATTTTACAATCCAGTGACTTTAAAACCTGTTCATTTAAACTAAAACATCTCATATCAAGCAGAATCAGTTCAGTTCAAAATAAATTCACCTTTGTTGTGTTTGGATCTTGGGGAAAGCATCTAAGACACCACAGTGGGAAATATTTATCACAAGAGGTTTGCGGCTAGAGCTAGCCAGTGGTTAGCCTTCAGGGTAAAGTAAGGGATTGTCAACTTAACTTTCTGGAAACAAGAACAGTAATAGTTTTACTTTGGTTTAAGGAAACAGTGCTGAAGTAAATAAAAACCAACCCAATGTGTACAAAATTAATATTTGTTATTGAAGGAACAAATATTATGTAGTCCTTAATAGAAAAGATCAATTATTAGAATGATGGGGAGGGAACAATCCTGACATTGTATTAGGATCAGATCATGTTAGGTGACAGATTCCAGAATGTGTGGAAATTAGTACACCACCTTTTATGGGAATAGGGCAAATATTGAACTAAAAAGCAAATCCTTCTAGGTATTTACACATGTCATAACTCTCAGGAAAAATTGAAATAGACTTGATCACACAATTGATAACAATTTGTTGAAATTCAGGGCTCATATTTTCCCATCAAAGATAGTTACTGTTGAGTTTATACTTCTGGGAAGTATAATAAACAAAATAAGGGGAAGATTTAAGAAGAGAATGATACTTTATTGAATATGAATATAGGCTAATATATAGTATCATGACAAGCCACATGTTGTCCATGTACATCATGGAGGTCATGGGGCTTATCTGAGTAATGTTCCTCTTGAGTCATGAGGCTTAATCAAGTTGTGTTCCATTTAGGACCTGGATTGAGTGATCTCTGTCATTGATGGTTAACTGATAATGGTACCACCAGTTTATTGACTGGATGGTGAACCACTTGGTGAGTTGTTCAGTGATTTACTCGGGGTCTTAATTCCCCAAGAGGGAGTAATAAAAGATGTTGCAACATTACAGTAGTTTTATAAGCTATGGCAACAAGCAGAAATACTTCAGATTTAAACAACCATTACTCAGATGTAAACAAAATTGAAAATCAACAAATTTATATTAATTTAAAATAGATTTTGGTTCATTTTGATTTCAATTTCATCTGAAGATTTTTTATTTGTTGCCATAGCTTATAAAACTACTGTACAAAGCTCTATACCCACTCCAATGTCTATATCTATGCTTGTCTTGCTAAATATCCCATCAATTAAAACATTCAGTGGGTCATTTTAATGTTAATTATTTTTTAATTTATATAATTAACTAGGTGGTTGCCCTGTCCAAGGACAGATATAAAGTTGAATTTAAAAAATAAATTAAATATATTTAATTGTACTTTTAGGCTGGGATTACTTATCATGTTTAATTAAATTATTATTTAAAATGCTTTCTTAAAACATAATTTTACTCAGATCTATTTAAAATTAAAATTTCATATTTAAGTATAAACAAAAAGTAAATTTAAATAAATAGAGTTTAACTATTGAGTTTAGTAAAGATAAAATAATAACTTAATTTTTTAATATTTGATTTTATAGAATTTATTAAAAATTAGAACTGATCTTTAGCTTTAAAAAGCTATTAGACATTAAGATTGGCTGTGTATTCACAGAGATATGTAGTTTTTAGTTTTATATAACCAAGCACTCTTTGTCGGTCAATTCAATCCTCAGAAGAGTTTAAACATCCAATCATATAAAAGGATCTTAAAAAATTGCCGCTTTCAATTTTAATCCACACATTCTAAAGTTGGATAAGCTACACAGATAAGCCTCTCTTCAATTTTTGAATCACAGTTTGAAAATTAAACAATTAAACAAATATTTATTATAGTGTCAGTGCTTATATACTCACTTTTATAATTTAGATCACACTCCACTGAATTCAACCTGAGTACTTTCAAAGATGCATGTAAGGGATTTAATGTAAGGATAGCTGAATTGGGCTTTTGGCTTGATCATCAACTTTTAAAATTAAATTCACAGAAATCAATTCAGTTGAATCCCTTACAGTAGTTTTAAAAGCTATGGCAACAAACAAAATGAACTCAGATTTAAACAAAATGAATTCAGATTTAATAGAAATTGAAATGAACCCAAATCTATTGTAAATCAATATAAATTCATTTATTTCCAATTTTGCTTAATTCTGAGTTCATTTTGTTTAAATCTGAGTTCATTTTGTTTGTCGCCATAGCTTTTAAAACTACTATACGGCTTGAGCCCACTCAAGGCAACAGTACATCCAGACAGACTCACTTTTATATTTGTTAATACTATTTATATTGCAAGATATTAAGCAGCAAGTTCAATAAAAATTAACAATAAAATAATAAGTTAAACTTTAATAATTCAAAAGAAAAGTTTATATAGAGCTATCAGAGAATCAAAAAAGTAAGTTGACCTAAAGATTAAAAAAGAATTGCTGATGTCAAGTATATACTTCTGGGAAGTATAATAAACAAGATAAAGGAAAAAATTAAGAAGAGAATGATACTTTATTAGATATGAATAAGGGATAATACATAGTATCATGGGAAGCCACATACTGTCCATGTACATCATGGTAGTCATGGGGCTTATTCAAGTGATTGTTCCTCTTAAGTCATGGGGCTTGTCCAAGTTGTGTTCTGCTTAGGGGTTGAAATGTTTGATCCTATAATAGATGGCCAAATGATAGCAGACGCCAATTTTTTGGGCAAGTCCTTGAGACGTCCCCCATTCCCTCCAGCCAATTTCATAATAAAACTTGGTTTCTAAAAAATGGCCAAATGATAGCAGCGTCACCAACTTGATGATTAGTTGGAAAATCATTTGGCAAGTCACTTGGGGAGTTAATTTCCTGAGAGGGAGTAATTGTAGATGTTGTGACACCAATATGCTATGATTTTTTATTGCATTGATTTTATCACAAATAATATATGAGGATAACAACATATTTATTTGATATTTGTTTGATGGAATTATAAGACTTGCTTTTGAAGCTCAGTGAATATCTTCATTGCCATCCATACACACACCTTTTTCCCTGGCTGTAGAGCCTCCTTTGATTCAACAAGGACAAGACCAAGATCCTGTTGCTGGGAGGATTTTTGAGTGGAGAAGCCATCCTGTAGACAGCTTTCATGATAACTGAATCCTGGATAAAATTATCTATTGGGATTTATCCATATAAAATCCTCCTTGCGTCAAAATATTGTCACACTTTGTCTAGTTTGACAGTAACCCAAAGACCAAGGAAGGCTTTGATGATGTGAATCATGTAATTTAGGTATCTTAATTTTACCTGATAGTTGTGATGATATGTGCATAGATCTAACATGGTTCACATCTGACTTCTAGGTTAGCCTTGTTTCTATAAAAGATGGCTTGTCAATATCTAAAAAATCCTGATTTCATCACCTTACTTCTTCTGATCCTAATACTATATCAGAATGTAAATACCCAATTTATGGGGAAGCAATTTAGCAAGGTGATGATTGGGTATACTGTCAATACCCAACAAAACACCTTTGCATGTACATTAAATTGGCCTAAATTACCTGAAAAAGTAAGTAAAAACATAGTAGGCCAAGGTGTAGACTGCTATGGATATGGTTGAATGGGGAAAAACCAGGGCAGGCCAAGAGTGCATCTTGAAGGAGTTTAATTGTTCAGGCTCCTTGTAGTAGTAGTCTTTGGAAGGGTTTTGGAACAGCCCATATGGTTGGAAGTTGTGTTGATGGCCCCCAATCCTGAGGCAGTCTGTAATGACAGCAGAGAAGATAAGATGATTCATTGTCTTTCTCCTGGGGAAGGGCATACAAAGATTTGTGTCCTAGACTTTTCTTGTTATAGCTTGTTTTTGTTTTATATGATATAATTGAGGATAATTTCACTCAATGATAGCCAATCTATTATCAAGTGAAGGTTCTTTATTATATACTATTGGCCTTGGTAGGGAATGAATAATAAAAAGCATTGGATAGGGAACCCCAAAAACTTGGTGTTTTCTGAGATTCCCTTTCTGGGATGATATTGGGGGAGGATTTGGTGGCAATGTAGTGCCAATTCCTGGCTGGCAGTGGCATGATGAATTTTTGGATGATTTCATGCATCCAGATTCATTATCTGCAGCTAGTGCATGAAGTTGACTGCAGAATAGACTTTCAGTCCCTTCTTGATTTGGCAGATTCCCAATTCAGGCAGAAGTTCCCCCCAAATTAGGCTTTAGGGAAATTTGCTTTTTTGGTTTCCCAATTTGGAAGCTTCCCCATTTGGCAGGGGTCAACGGCCCAGCTGTGGGAATCCTGCTGCCTGCCACTGGCCGGCTGGCCGCAGGCACTTGCAGGTGAGCCGCTAGGCTGGGTGCCATGATCTGAGGCGCAGCACAGAGTCACAACGGGAAATCCTAACCTTAGGATTGAATTCATACTAAGTCTCAGTTAGAATGGCAGGAAAGGCTTATACAATTACCTCGTGGCCCTGAATGAATAATATCTTCTAGACCTGGCTAGAGAGGCGCCAAAGTACATGGAGACACAAAGACAAAAATGTGAATAGAACCTAAATTTTACTGGGTATAAAGATTGGGATTATATACTGTGCAGCTTTACCACAAAACAGTACATGGATGGTAGGATCACTTGCCACAAGCATGAGTGAGGCAAGTGAGTTGCGCAGAATCAGGAAACTGAACAATTGTATTTCCTAATTCAGAACCAGCCTCATTTTGAAGGGCAAAAGCAAAAGAGAGGGATTTGTTATCAAAATAACCTAACAAAGGCAAAATCAAAACATGGTGAATGGCGGCATTCACAACACTGGGCATGCGGCTGGCAGATGCCTGGCAGTCCGCTGTGCGGTCTGCAGCCAGCCTATAAAAGGCTGAATTAAAAGAATTTACATTTTTAAATTCTTTTTCTTTAAGTGCTCTTTTTGCGGCAGTTTCCCCAATCAGGGGGAACTACTGCAAATAATATATTTCATTTTCTGGTTTGATAGTGTTACAAATGATGTTACCTTGAGTTGTTTTGTCAGGAATATTCCTGACACAGAATGGTTCTTTTCATCCATCTTCTAGTGACTGAACACCCTATTGAGAGACTATATGGGAATTGATCCTTCCCAAATAGCTCTTAAGTTTAACTACATTTTTGTTGGTTTTATATACTTTGGTATCTTCTCATTGTTTTTAAAGGAAGAGTAATACCTATCTTCTTCCCAGGAATTAAGGTTCTAACCCTTTATTTACATTGAAGTTTAACCTCTGGCTAGTTTGGACATTGAATCTTTTATGAAAAAAGATTTTCTGCCAGGTTCTCTTGGGTGTTATCCTCATGACTCAAACATGACACCCAGCTTTACCACCCAAGATGACAACAAGACCAAGGTAAACAATTTTATATAGCTTATGTTTTTTAAACAGGGGAAAGAGATTGAAAAAATCATTATGTGTGGTAATCTTATTTTTCTGGGATGTTATCCCAAACATCTTCTTGATTGTTGGAGGCAACCTTTTATATTAGCCCCAAAGTTTTCCAAGTTTCCCATCAACTGTAGCGCAATAATAGACCAAAAGCAGTAAGCTTAATTTTTTCTTACTAAAGTTATTCACTTATTAAGAATTTTTATATTCTGTCAGGAAGTAGTAGCTCATCCCCTCTTGGCCTTGCTCCTTCTCCAGGAGATTTTTTTACATCATTATCTTAATGAAATCCCAGATAGTTAAGATAAATGGTTTATAATGCCAGGAGGCAAAATGAAAAAGGCTAGCTAGATCTATGAAACTGTATTCAGAGCCACAACCTGCCATTTGGGATCCTTTTCCTATAGTTGTAGCCCAGCAAGCTGCCCTTACACCAGCTTGGTAAATACATATCAAATTATCAATCATCTAATGTTGCACAGTTGCTATCAAGTCCAGCTGACGCCCTATGTGTCAAGTAATGTTGCTGTAGAATATTTCCAAAATGAACGGCTTAAGCAACTTGTGCCCCCTCTTCTTCTAAATCTCACAAATAAAAAATAGTGTTTTTTTGGTTTCTTTATTTTAATTACCTAGTTTGGTACCCATTTTGTATTCCCCCTTTACAGGTACTGCCTCAGTGGGATTTTCAGATGCTTATGGTTCTCTTTAAGAGCAGGAAAAATTTCTTTTTACTTCAGATGCTCATTCATTTTGGTGGCCTTAATCCCTGCCTCACCCTGGGAAAAGCCCTGAGTGTTGAACTGTAAATTGTCAATAGCATCTTTTGGGATGCTAAGTTGTGGTGTAGCAAGTTTATTTTTGACACAAGGGAACTTAATATTGATGGTTTTTTGGTAGTATTCTTTACTTTTGTCAACTTCAGAAACAACCTCATTTGGACTGTATGTCCCTTTTTGGTTTACTTCTTTATTCTATCCACCCTTATATCAAGCTTGTCATGTTCTGGGGCGCGGTACAGACACACAACAGGTAATCCTAACTTTAGGATTGGATTAATACTAAGTCTTGGTTAGTTGCAGGGAAGGCTATTGGTTTACCTTGAAGCCCTGATTGAATAATTTCTACTAGACATGGCTAGAGAGGCAGCAAAGTACTTGGAGACACAAATACAAAAATGTGAGTAAAACTTAAACGTTATTGGGTGAAAAAATTGGGAATATATGCTGTATAGCTTTACCACAAAACAGTACATGGACGGTAGGATCACTTGTCACAAGCATGAGTGGGGCTTGTGAGTTGCACAGAATCAGGAAGCCAAACAATTTTATTTCCCATTTTGGATACAGACTAATTCCATGGGGCAAAAGCAAAAGAGAGATATTCATCCTTGAAATATCCTATCAAAGGCAAAATCAAAACATGGTGAATGGCAGCATTCACAATAAAGTTAATTACTTAATGCTTCAAATTCAACCATATATCTCATTTACCATCTAACCCAAGCCTTTTTAAACCAATTAAATAATGTCAAGCAAATATTTGGTTTTCTCTTTGTAGATAAAGTCAAGGAGCTGGATGTACGGGTATTCTGGTTGCTGCCAATACACTCAACATCCAACTGGAGCCTGGTTTGATGCCAATCCAATATACAGTTCTACATAACAAGAAATACAAAAAACCAATATCACAGGAATTGTTCAAGTATCCAGTGACTCAAACCCATTCTGCACATAACCCTTATCTTTATGCAACTTATATCCCCACCACAGCGCAAGCTATATAAGTCAAAAGTATTATCCAATAAAATATACTTCTCTTCTTTCTTAATTCTATGTTCAACGCTTTCCCAAAAGTTGCTCCTCATCATTGGTAGCAGCTACAGGTTTTTGACCATACCCATGAAAGAGAAAATGATTTAACAGAACCTGCACACCTTTGCTCATATACTAAACCAGGCTACATCAGGATATCTGGAAAACATACTTCTGTGCCCACAATATTGACAAAGATATACCTAGTGGATGCAACATATTTGAAGGACTGGTCATGCCCAAAGCATGCACAAAGATGATTCAATACAGTCTCTCTCTAATCACAAACAAATATACAACCACCTATCACAGGCAAATTTGCCAACACCAAGTACATTGGTATTGACAAGTTCTTTGATAAAAACAAAGAAAAACGTCATTAACTGGCTAGACCGCTCAGCCGCTAAACTCCGTGCCAGCCGCATCCCCAACAAAAAATGGGTCCAGGAAGCCAGCAAGCACGTAAACAAGGCCACAGCTAACTGATTTGCCACTTGGGTTGGCTCACAAAATGACAACCAGCCTGAAAACTGGGAAGAGTTCAAAGCAGACATCACCCACAATTTCCGCATCCCTGAATCCCTCCAAGACATTGCAATACAGCTTAGCAATCTTCCTCAGAAGACCATTGTCACAGCTTATACCAATGAATTTGAAGAGATACATCACAAAATTCAAAACCCAGCACAAGCTGAAAATGTGCAAACAAGAGCCTCATTCATCAACAGAATGAAACCCTCAGTTGCTGCCCTCAGCCGCCCAGAGGCCAACACCTCCATGTCAGTGCTCATTGCAGAAGCCAAGCATGCAGAAAACACGCAAATATGGAATATGCTGCACGCAACAGAAAGCACTCCTACAATAGCAATGGCAGAGACATTCTTTGGCAATAAGCGCCAAAGAACAAACCACAACAATGGCAACTCCAATTAAAACAACGGCAATTGCAGCCAGAGCGTAAATTGCTCCTGTCCCAAGAAAGAGGACATCACTAAAATAAACAATGCTGAAACAGCAGCCCACTACAAATCTGACCCCACATTCTCTGACCTCAAATGTCTCAAAACAGAGGAAAAAGGAAAAGAGGAGGGGGAACAGGCTTAAGTTTTCCTGTCTCCCTCTAAACTAACAAGTAATTGTACCAATGCACAAACTTTGCTGCTCACATTCCACTTGTCCCGCAATCCTCCATTTTTATGAACGTAAAAATTATTGATTGCTCACAGCTTCTTTTCTACCCATGCACTTATAAATAACATACACATAAAATTTTATTTGACTCTGGTGCACAACACACACATGTTAGCAAACCATTTGGAACCAAATACAAACTACCAGCCGTCAAATCCAACTTTAAATATACTAGAATGGCAGACAAATCAAAGTTTCTACTTGAAGGCAAAAAACTTCCTTTGTAACTCACCTCCAAGGCATACAAACTTCAATCAAAGGTCTTGTAATAAACATCATAAACTATAAAATTGTAGCAGGCATGGACTGGTTCATTTGAATGAACCCCAGCATATGTTGGAAAACAAAAACTTTGACCATCAAACGCAATGAAGTCAACTTCAACATCCCTAAAGAGCCTAACAATCTCATCCTAAGAGACACAGTATTGGTCTAAGTCATAAATCATGGCAACTTGGAACGTCTAACCAAAGATAGTACCCTCCACATAATGAGGTACACCAAATTCAATAGCATGCAAACAACCAAAATTCAATCTCCAGAGCTTGCAGCACTCCTAAATGAATATGATCACATTTTTAAGGAAGAGCTCACAGAGCTACCCCCAAAACAGGAGGTCAAAAATTGCATTGACCTATGCAAGGTCATGCCCAAACCTTCACCCCTCTACAGACTCTTCCCCATGGAGACACAAACCCTCAAAAGTCACATTGAGGATAACCTAGCTAAAGGCTTTATCCGCCCATCAGAATCTCCACGGGGGGCAGCAGTCTTCTTTGTAAAGAAAAAGGAAGGCTCAAACCGTCTAGTAACAGACTACAGAGCTCTCAATGAAAGCACAGTAAAGAATAAATATCCCCTCCCACTTATAGAGGGTCTGTTTGCAAGACTTTCTGGAGCTAAATTTTTCTCCAAAATTGACCTCACCTCAGGTTACAACCAAATTGAAGTAAAAGAAAAAGACATACCAAAAACTGCATTCTGAACATAATTTGGATCTTTTGAATGTAGGATAATAAATTTTGGGATGACCACCGCTCCCGCAACGTTTGTCACTATGGTAAACCAAGCACTAAACGGTCTCTCAACTACATTATGCTACCTTGACAATACCATCATATTCTCAAAAACCAAATAGGAACACCTCATGTATGTCTGCAAAAAACTCAAAAGACTTGCAAATCACAAACTCTATGCAAATCCTAGAACATGCCAATTTATGAAAAGGAACTCTTGTTCTTGGGCCACATTGTCTCTGATAGTGGCATCAAAGCAGATCCAGATAAAATAAAAGCCATAAATAACATGCAACACCCCATCTTTATTAAACACGTCAGATGCTTTCTCAGAATGGTAGTTTACCTAAGGAAATACATAAAAGACTGCAGGAAACTAATCACACCAATCAATGACCTAACCAAGGGTAATGCCAAAAAGAAATTCATCTGGACACCAGAATGTGATAAGAATTTCCAACTACCTAAACAAGCTCTGATTGAAGCACCAATATTACAATACCCTGATAAAAAATGGTGCTACAAGCCTGAGTCAGATGCCAGTAACACCACTATTGGTGCAGTACTATGCATCTGCCAGCCAGGGCAGCAAGACTTCCTGCCAGTATTTTATAAAAGTAGAAAACTAACTAACACTGAGCAGAAGTACCCAATACACAGTTAGGAATTGTTAGCAATATACCACACATGCAAGAAATGGATATTTTATCTAGAAGGATATTTAAACATGCAAGTACTAACTGACCATAAATCCTTAATCTATTTCAAAACTCATAATACACTTGCAAGGCAACAAGCCAAATGGATGTCCCTGCTGGAGCAGCTCAATCTGGACATCCGATATAAAAGGGGGCAGAGCTGGTCATGGCTGATTCACTCTCTAGGCTATGTAAGCCAAGAGAGGATTATCCTGACCACCTGGACCCTGATTAGCCCAACCTATATAGCACTGAGTACAAGACAAAAGGGAAAAACCCCTCCACACATCAACTAACCCATGATAGATTAGTAGGAAATGAAAAATATTTCCATGTATCAAATGGCACTGTATACCAAATCATTAAAGATAAACATGTTCCCTACATCCCACTTGCACAGAGAGTTGACACTATACTAAGACATCACTGCCTGCTAGGGCACACAAAGGCTAACAATCATACTTCACCTTAAAAGAGATAGTATGGTGGTCCAATCTAAAACAAGACATAATTGACGTTTGAAAAAGTGCATAGTGTGTGAGAAATACTCCAGCACCAAGGCTCCCCACCCAGCAGTTAATCCAGTAACAGACCCCAAACCTTTTAGGGTTTGGGGGCTGGACGTAGTGGGACTCTTCCCAGAAGCTAAAGCCAAACAATACTTCCTAATTGTAGCCATTGACTTTGCTATACGCTGGCCCATCTGCTGGGCAACAAAAGACCACAAAGCAGAAACCATAAACCAATTAATTAACAAAGCAATCATAGCCAACTACAGCACCACAGACTACATCATAACCAATGAAGATACCTATCTATCTGGTCACATAGTACACAAAAACTTAAAATCTAAAAACATTAAACAATCCACAACCTCTCCATGCAGGCCACAGGCCAACAGCAGAGTGGAACACCTAAACAGTAGCCTTATCAGGACCCTAGAGAAAATAATGGATTTCAAAGCTAGAGACACATGGCTACTATACGTGAAACATACGTTATTAGTATCATGGGTACATACCAATCAAGGAACAGGCTATACACCGTTTGAGCTAGCTTACGGGTACAAATCAGAAATAATTACCCACAACAAGCAGCTGTACATAAATATCCCCCCAGGGAAACCCCCCCATAGTAGAACAAGTACCAAATCTACAGCACATCTACCTCAAAGCTAAAATAGCAGAAATAAAGAGACTCAAAACTCAAAAGGTAACCTCAACAGAGGACCCACTCCCCATCAACTCCCCTGTCTGGGTCCTAGCTGGGAACAGAAAGAAGCTAGACTCAGTACACAGAGGAACAGGAAGATTCATCAGATACAGACCAGACAGAAATACCTATCTAGTTAAGTTCCAAGGCGTGAAGGACCCCGTCATTAAGAAATACCACATATCCTGCCTTTGACTTAGAAAAGGGGAACACTTAACTTGGCTAGTAACAACTAGCAAACAACTCCAGGAACATCAGGCGGCAGCCGTCAAGACAAAGCCCCCTCCTGATGTACCAGAGTAACCCCTTAAGGGGGAGTGTGTCAAGGATCTGGATGTATGTGTATTCTGGTTGCTGCCAACACACTTGACATCCAGTCATTGCCTGGTTTGTTGCCAATCCAATATACAGTTCTACATGCCAAGAAAAGCAAAAAATCAATATCATATGACTTGTCCAAGTATCCAGTGACTTGAACCCATTCTGCACATAAACCTTATCTCTGATCCAACTTATATCCCCACCACAGCGCAAGCTATATAAGTCAAAAGTACTATCCAATAAAATATACTTCTCTTCTTTCTTAATTCCATATTCAACGCTTCCCCAAAAGTTGCTCCTCATCAATAAATTCCCAACTACTCATTAAATTTTACAGTCTCTTGTATATTATTGATATTTCTGTTTTTATATTTGATACTTTTATTATAATTAATTTTCCCTCCTATGATTTTTTTACTTTTTCTTTACCACTGTCATATTTACTGTATTAAAAATAGCATGTTTATGTTTGTGTGTGCATCTTAAGTGCTCAAAATTACCATCATTATGATAAACTAGTTTAGTTTTTTTGTATTATGTTTACTTGTACTTAGATGTAAGATCAAATGCTTTTAAGAAAATCCAAGTACAAAGTAGTAGCCATAAGATCCCACTTTTTTGGTGCAATAAAATATATTAAAAACACTATCTCAAAATAAAATATCTCAAAATACACTATCTCAAAAGGTTTTATTAATAGAGTCTGGATTTACCTGAGCAAAGTTAAAAAAGCTCAAAAGAACTATTAAATAGCTAATTTTTACCCAGTGGCTCCTAATACAGCATCTCAAAAAACTTAGTTTTATAAAACAATATCAAAAATCAAAATAAAAGCAATGCCAACTGAATAATTTTTGGTATAATTTATTTAGTAAATTCCCTAAAATACCCTATTGAAAAAACACAATCTGAAAAGATGACATATGGAATCCATTAATAATTATCTTTTTGAGGTAAATCTGATGTTTTTGTTTATTTTCTGAGAATAAAGTATAGTAATAATCTAAGATCTTGCATAATAAATCAACCCATATTACTTCCACTTTGATTGTACTATTTTTCTATATCACATCCATTCAAAACCCCTTTTCATATACTGCCTTTATTTCTTATCATAGATGGATCTTTGATATTTGGGTTTCAATCCTAAAATGTTTTATTAATATTTTATATAGTAAATGAGGTTTTTAAGCTAAAAAACACGTCATCATACAATACACTAGGCTCCTAAGTAACCAATGATAGTAGTTCCCATCAAGGCAACACTGAGGATTAACCTGTTTACATATAGCAACATAGTATGCTATTTAGAATAACCCATGGCAAATAGATGTTTTTGGTTTTTCTTTTAAAGCTTTTACTGTTTCCACTCAAAATATATAACAAACTCTCTAAAATGGGAATGTATATGCATAAAGGCTATGCTCTTAACAACTGAGTTATTTTTAGATTTAGTTTTTAAGTTAAATTTTGAGATATAGAAGATTTAATCTTTTAGCTGGGTTTGATGGCTTTTCTGTGGATATATTAAATTAAAATAGAAATATGTAAAATCCCTGTTTGTTTCAGCCTAGGTCATCTTAAAAACGCAATCTCAAACAATCATCTATTAACACAGCTGTAGCCAAAAATAAGGCTTTGTATAGGTTTGCTACATTCTTTTATTTTTTGAGAAATTTCCCCCATCTTTTGAAAATATAGCTTAAGTCGTTCTATACAGGACCATGTAATAAATCTTTTACTTTATATTAAAACTATTCTTATTTTTGTGAAATCTTGTCCAATAAGGCGCAAAATTATAAACTAAGCCATGTAAGGTGTTGGGGTTAGGATATGGCAAGTAAAGGAACATATGAGCTACTTGTAAAAGCACCTTTAAAAGGCCCACTAAACCCCTATAGTTTGACAAAAAAAGGTGTCATTGAATTGACTAATCCTAAACAAACTATATAAAATAATGTGATAAACAAGGATTTATTTGTAACTAAAGGAATTTTGATGTCAGGATATTTCCTGTGAGAGTATCTTATTATTAAGGTAAAAAGGTTATCCTTCATGTAAAAAAGGTGACAACAAGCTAATTGCTTGTTGTTGGGCTATCTTCATTCTAATAATCCTAGCTATTAAAGAACTAGCAAATTAAAACTGAAATCTAACAAGAATAGTTTCCCTTTAACTTTAAAGTCTAATTTTAAAAAATATAACTAAAGTTATAAATTTTGATGATGAAATTTTAAAGATTTAAATGAAATTAAAAAAGATTGAAGGAAAAACTAGTAAATGTGATTTTTTTTTTGGGGGGGAAACCACTTAGAATTTCAGCTTAAGAGCCTACTCTTCTAAGCGTCTTTATTTATAAGTAAAAATATGGGCCCTGGAGAAGATTTCCAAGGAAAAAACAGGGAGTTTGGGCAGTTAGAACTGCTAAGCCATGGGGAACACATGGGGATTTTGAATAGCAGGGTTTGGGTAACAGCCTGAAGATTGGCAACTGCAAGGAGGGGAAAGAAAGTGGTTGTGTTAGCAAGACAACAAGAAGAGAAAACCTATTTAACAGTAGGAATTATAAAGAAATGTAAATAAGAAAACCCACACACATGCACATGCCAAAGCAAAAAAACAAAATCAAATAAAAAACCAAGTTAAATTGCTTGATTCAAAAAAGACTAATATTTTCTTATTCTAAACTTAAGTTCAAAACTTAAATTTAGCTTCAGAAAGCCTGCCCTTTGGGACAGGGCACAACAGTTTTTTCTTTGAAAATTTCCCCCAGTGATAGATGTTTATGCTAATTCAATATTTTATTCCCCCAAGTCTATTTTCAAAGCTTTTTCTGAGGTCCCAATAAAAAGTCCACTCTCAACAAGGCCAGAAAGGCTAAGGCTACCCCATCTAAGCATTCTTCTAAAGAGAAAACATTTTCAAAGACCCCAACACCAACCCCTGAGCTAGAGGCTGACAGCCCTAATCTCCCTCTCACCACTCTCCCTTTGTTCACTCACCATCAGATAAAAAGGAATAAAATTTTGTTTCCAATAACAAAGATTATGATAAAAAAGACTCTTGAAACAACTTTGATGGTCATTAATCAGCTGCCTCATAGGAGGAGCTCTTCCTAAAGTGACTAAAACAGAATAAAAATCTGCAGTGAAAGAAGCAATTTTAAAGTCTCAGATGTCTTCCCAGACCCATTTACTAGAATAAAGAATAAGGGAGGTGATGGCTTTATAAAAGAGACATTTTTGCCTGTAATGATAAGAAGAATAATATGACCTAGCATCACTACCACTACAATAGTCCTGGATGTCCTTCTAGATTGACTAACCATGACATCACTAGAGTTAAAGAGCTCAAATATTGACTATGAATGTGAGGGCTCTGACAAGATTTGCTATCATCTCCTGTTCTGGTTCATTTTTCAAGATATACCCCTTAATAATAGCAAGACTTCTTTTTAGCTGGCTACTCATGTCCTCTTCTCATCTGAATAAAACCAGAAATGATAAGTTGATTACAAATCCAAGCTTCAGTGTAATGTTATTGACTAGCACTAACTTGAAGCAAGTATTGGTGTCAGTGCCAGAATAACTAATGAGCTTGTGCTCATTGATAACTACAAGCTAACTATGCTTGACAAACAATACCTTCTTTGTTACAATGATTAAGAGGCAGAAAGCCATATCATATATTTTATAAATCAAGATGATCTTAAGTACCTTCTTAAATGCAACATCTAGTTTGTAGATGGGACATTCTCATCCTTCCAAAGCTATTTTACCACCTTTGGAACATCCATGGCCAATTAAAAGTTCATAATGCTCTATTTATCTTCTTCTTCATATGTAATAAAAATGGGGCAGGAAGATATTTTGTCAATTTTTTCCATCAACAGAATTTACATCAAATTTGATACAACTGTTTTTTTCTTTGTATGTAAAATACTTAGATTTAAAATAAAAGAAAAATTAAAAATATTCTATTTACTAATGAAAGCTATTATTTAAACATGTATATATTTTTAATTTTATTTTTTGTCTTAAAGATACTTGATTTTAAATATTTACCTTATAAAAATATAATATAATTAACTGCTGTCAAGTATATACTTCAGGGAAGTATAATAAGCAATATAAATGGGAAAATTAAGAAGAGAATGATACTTTATTTGATATAAATAAATGATATTGTATATTAAAGTAGTTTTTCAAATGTTACAACTGAACCAATGAGGATTCAGTATTTGGAATTAGGGAAGACAACAGTCCATTAGAAAGGACAGAATAATAAATATAAGGTATTGTTTATTATAGAATATTGTGATTAAAATACCATATGGGGAAAGCCACAAGGCCACATGGGGGTGGCATAGTGGGAAGTTCCATGTAAGGTTTAAAGCCAAGGAATAACTTGTGTGGAGATCAGCAGGTCAAATTAGTAGTGCTCCTAATTAGGATGAAGTGTCCGTCATTTGATATTGCCACCAGATTGGTTCATGTTGTTAGATGCATCAAGGGGCAACTCATCAAGCGCCCCCTCTGTATTGTAAGATATGTTAGCAGGCAAGTCTGGAAACTTGGTTGCAACACCCTCCCTTGCCCCCTGCTTGTTGTCAGACACAAAGACTGGAGTCTGCAGAAGGTCTGGGAAGGTCCGCACAAATAGCCTTTGTGTGAGGATGGCGCGGCAGGGGCGCAAGCAATTGTGGTGAAGCTTCTTGGTATTCCCTTGGGCATATTTGAGTTGATAGGTATGATTGTCATAGACAGCAGCTATCTTTAAGGGCCCTAGGTGGTTGGGTTCTAACTTGGCATAATTGGGGTTGAGGGTGTAGACGGGGTCACCTACGGCGTACCTGGCTTTGAGGTGCTTTGTCCCTCCTTCAATTTGCCTTTGTTTGATCTCCTGGGCTTTGGCACTCCATTGGTCTAGGGATGGGGTTGTCACTAGGGGAGGCTTTTGAGAACTCTGGACCGTAACTTGCCCTGTTCAACTCCCGTTGGACTGTCAGGCGTCTCAAAGGCCAGAGTGCTGGGGCTGAACCCTGTGCCTCTGTTGACTCTTGCTCATAGGATAAGTAGAGCGGTAGGCAGGTGTTCAGTCCATGTGGTATGGGGTGCTCTTGTGAGAGCTTGGTGATCAGTTGAACCAGTGAGCCATTCAACTGTTCTACGCACCCATTGGTTTGTGGATGGTAGGGGGTTGTAACTATATTTTGGAGTGTGTTCTTGGCGCAGTATGCCTTCATGACATGCCCAACAAGTTCAGGGCTGCCATCTGTGATGAGACGTTTGGGTAATCCAAACCAAGCCATAATTTCTTTGCCAATGAAGCAGGTGATGATGGTGGCAATGTGGTTAGTTGTTGCCCAGGCCACTGGCCAGCAAGTGAAGTAGTCAATGGCAGTGATAATGTACTTATTCCCCAGTCTGTATTTGAGGAGTGGCCCCACAATGTCAAGAGCCCACTGCTCAAAGGGTTCCATGGCCTTGATGGGCATGACAGACTTGGGGGTGCAGGTTTGGATGTGTTTTTTTGCACAAAACGCACGTTTTGAGGAGGCCCAAGATGTCTTGACACATGCGGGCCACCAAACCTTCTGTTTCATAATCTTGAAGAGGTTACGCCCTCTGATGTGACCCAGGGTTTGGTGGTATTGTAATATTGTGTCCCCTTGTTGCGTGGTGGGAATGTAAGGCGTCTTCTCATCTGTCTCTGCCAGACAGCAGACATTGCCAGCATCAGTGATGAACTGACTTTTGTTGTCCTTCAATTTGGAGATGGTTACCAAGTTAAGGCATTTGTAGTGAGTTGCCTCAGGGCAAAGGTAGAGCATGGGCCAATCTGGGTCCAAACCATTGTCCCCAGTGATGGACGCTACGTAGAGTCATGAGAGGGTGTCAGCTGTGACAAGTTCCTTCCCAGGATTGTACTTGATGCGCAACTGGTAAGGGGATAGACACTCAACCCAACCTGCTTGGCGGCGTGTTAAGTGGGACTGTGTGTTGAAGTACTGAAGTGACTTATGGTCTGTCAGAACGCAGTGTGGGAAGGTAGCACCTTCCAAGTAACAGCGCCACTTTTCAATGCAGTGCACAATTGCTGCTAACTCTTTATCATGAATGGGATAGTGTTGTTCCAAATTGGTAAGTTTCCTGGACTCATACGCCACAGGGAGGAAGACGCCATTGTCAGTTTCTACCCTTAGTATGCCCCCTATGGCTCTGTCAGAGGCATCAGTCTCAAGTTTGTACTGTTGGTTTTGGTTGGGGAACTGCAGTAATGGTGCTGTTGTGAGCCTTTGCTTCAACGTCTCAAAGGCTTGATCTCTGGCAGGGGTCCAATAGAAGCGTTGTCTGGTATTGAGGAGCTCAGTGAGAGGTGCAATTAGTTCCCCGCAATTGGAAATGAACTTGCGCATGTAGGTAACCATGCCTAAGAATGTCCACACCTGGCCCACATCAGTGGGGGGGGCATGCTGGTGATTTCCTTGATTTTGGCAGGGTCGGGCTTCTTTCCTTGGGCAGAGATGGTGTGCCCAAGGAATAACAGCTCTGACTTGAGGAACTTGCATTTGGAGGGTTTAGCTTTTAGCTAGTTTTTCCGAAGGGTGTTGAGGACCGCACAGAGGTGTTGGAGGTGTGTGGTTTAATCTTGACTGAAGACAATAATGTTGTCAAGGTACACAACCACACATTTTCCAATCAGTTCCTCAAATGCTTTGTTCATCAACATGGCAAAGGTGGAAGGAGTGTTGGTCATTCTGAAATTCATGACCTGACACTCAAATAACCAGTAGCGTGTGCAGAAGGCAGTTTTTGCCTCATCCTCTGGTGCAATGCGGACCTGGTTGTACCCCACAGTGAGATTGATCTTGCTAAAGACCTTTGCAACTGCAGGTGTATCAAACAGGTCATTAATCAGAAGTAGGGGGTACTTATTCTTAACAGTCACCTCATGTAGGGCGCGGTAGTCTGTGACCAGGCAAAGGGACCCATCCTTCTTGGCTACAAAGAAGACGCTGCCCCGTATGGAGAGAGCAAGGGGCAAATGAAGCCCTTATCAAGCGCGTCCACAAGGTGCTGGCAGAGGGTCTCATCTTCTTTTGGTGTAAGACAATATAATGGTTGTGATTTAGGTAACAATTCTTGGAGTTGTACAGCATGTTGAATCTCCCGGGGTGGAGGTAGTTGTTCAAGTGTTTCACTGAATATGTCCGTGTACTCCTCAAGGAGTGTAGCTAGCGCTGGTGGTGGTGATGTTGACAAGGGAGGGACTGCAGATGGTTCAGCGCAGATACCTTTGACTGAACATTAATTGAAGTCTAGTTTCCCCCCTTGAAGTTGTACAAGCCTGTCTCTGTTATCCTAACAAACACAGTATTGTGGAGTAACTTGCTCATTTCCACA
Organism: Entomophthora muscae; assembly: GCA_014839935.2. Taxonomy (NCBI): domain Eukaryota; kingdom Fungi; phylum Entomophthoromycota; class Entomophthoromycetes; order Entomophthorales; family Entomophthoraceae; genus Entomophthora; species Entomophthora muscae. Next base: position 22,903 of record QTSX02006609.1, read on the forward strand.
GGGTAAATCTGAAAGTCCATCCCATTTCTATTAGAGGGTGATAACAGATGTATCCCAGTTTATGTAGGGATGGTTGTGCCAAAGCCAGTTGAGGCCAGCAATATTGTTGTGGCTGAGCCCTGCCATGATTGGCCCAGAGAGCTTAACCTGGATGTTCCCCATCCTCACAGAGAAGGGTACTGACAATGTTTGGCTCCAGGGGACGACATCCTGGAGGATACGGCAGGAAATCTTTATAACAAAATATTTGAGGTTCAAAGCTAGCCTTGGGTTAGCCTTCAGGGCAAAATTAAGGGCACATACCTTAATTTCCTGGAAAACGAGATGTAAAAGTCCTTTTGACAGAAAGGACAGGAAAAGCTTGAGATTATAAAAGCCAACACAAATGTGGATAAACTTGTCTTTATTAGGAGTAATGATTCTACTTTAAATAGTTGACAAGAGACGGTGATCACTCAATAGGAAGACAGAGTGGCTGAGGGGGTCACACTGTGATGAGGTCATACAGGATCAACCACAGACAGGTACAATAATCCAAAATGGGTGGATATTGAACCAGACCCATTTACAGAAGGCAGGGAATTTCCAAACTCAAAGGCAAAACCAGCCAAATCTTTGCAACTATCAATATTCAAAGGCCAGATCAAAATAGCATTGATTGCACAATTTACAACATCTCCCTCCTCAAGATTGGACACAGGGAGTTGATATTTGCAAAGGAATTTGGAATGAACATGGGCAAAAGGGCGTCCAGAAGACAGTAGTTTCACGGTGTACTTGACACCCTTCTTAAAGGTGACCTCATAGGGCCCAACCCATAGGGAATCCAGCTTGTGGGCTCTTCCACCTGTACAATTCTGGTAGTAGAGAACTAGATCACCTACTTGATACTCAGGGAGGGGGCTCTAGTAGCATTGGACAGGGAGAGCTCCAGAGCCTTTACCTTATAAGCAGTGGAGTAAGCGGTTGCCTGGATGTCAATGATACAATTGATTAATTCTTTAACGTGGGCCTCAGGATTTGCAGACATATCAAATTTGATCAAAGGTGGTCATAAGATTGAGGGGGTAGCGGCCTCACGTCCATACAGCATTGCAAAAGGGGATTGACCAGTCACCTGGTGTCTACTAAGGCAGTAGGCAAAGAGGGAAGCAGGGAGGAACATGTCCCAAATGGCAGCGTCAGAGAGCGTGAGTTTTCTCATGATGGATACTAGGGTGGAGTTTGCTTGTTTGACAGTTCCATTGGTGGAGGGATTATATGGCGCAAAGAACAACTGGTGAATCCCCATAGCTTTGGCAATAGAAGTGATGAGGCGAGTATTAAAGTTGGTACCATTGTAAGAGAGCAGGACTTGAGGGCAGCCATGTCAATAGAAAATGTCTTGCAGCAAGAAAGTAGCCGTGGTCCTAGTAGTTATATCTTTTGTTGCTCTGGCTTTAACCCACTTGCTAAAGTGGTCTAAAGCATTCAAGATAAACCAACATCCCAACTTAGACCGGGGGAAAGGCCCAACAGCATCAATACTCACCGTGTGATAGGCATGCTTTGGAGGGATGAGTTTGAACTGGTGTTGGGACAGATGAGGGTGTTGGAGCTGACAGGAATGACAGGAGGCAAGGACATCAGGGATCAAGAGGCACATTTTTCCCAGTAGAATTTTTTGCACAACCAGTCATGAGTCTTGGCTATGCCTCCATGGCCAGTGTCAATGTGAGCTTGGAGGATGATGGCTATCCTCACGCTAGGGCAAACATAGGGTAAGTAGGCATTGTTGACCTTTTTGAAGAGCTGCCTATCACAAATTATAGTGTCCTTGGATAGGGTCTGTAAAGCCAAGTGGATGTCTTCTGGCTCAGTAGTCCAAGAGTCAGGATACCCTAATAGCTTGTATAGTCAATCAGCATCAGCGGGATGAATAGCCAGGATTGGCATTCTTGACAGGCCATCAGCGTTCTGATGTTGGGTCCTAGGACGGTGTATCACAGTGAAATCATACCCTTGTAGACGCAGAGCACAACACGCTAGTTGACCTTCAGGTTCCTTTAGCTGTTGTAGCCATTTGAGGGAGGAGTGATATGTGACTACCGTGAAGTGGGTTCCATAGATGTAATGCCAAAACTGTTTCACCGCATGCAGCACCGCCAGACATTCCTTCTCAGTGACACTGTAGTTCTTCTCGTGCTTATTGAGGACTCTTGATGAGTAGGCTACAGGTTGATCCACACCTTCATTGTCAAGTTGGGCAAGGATGGCACCCACAGCTACTCCACTAGTGTTGGTATACAAGATGAACTCTTTATCATAATCAGGATAGACTAAGATAGGAGCCTCCTTGAGCTTGGCCTTCAGGGCTTTGAATGCTTGTTGTTGGATGTCTGTCCATTCAGAGGGGACGTTGCAAAGCAGTTGGACGAGGGGTTTGCTCAGTTCAGCAAAGTCAGGGATGAACTGTTGGTAGTAGCCCATCATATCAAGGAATACTTGAACCTCACAAAAATTTGTGGGAGGTAGCATCTTGTCAATGGCTTCCACCTTATTATTCATGGGGCGGATTCCAGTTTGAGTGACTTCATGCCCTAGGAACTCAAGACGTTCCTTGAAGAAGGAGCACTTGGAGGGTTTGAGTTTCAAGCCAGCCTAATGAATCTTGATGAAGACAGCCTTGAGATGGTCCAAGTGATTGGTAAAGGTAGCGCTGAATACAGTGATATCATCAAGGTACACGAGGACACAAGAGAGCTTTAGATCTTGTAGGATGGAGTCCATAGCCCGTTGAAATGTGGCAGGGGCATTGCAGAGCCCTTGGGGCATACAAGTGGGTTCAAAGAGGCCTTCTGAGATAATAAGCGCAGCCTTTTCTCAATATTCAGGAGATAAGTCAACCTGCCAGTACCATGAAGCTAGATCCATGGCAGAGAAAAACTTGGAACCACCCAGCTGTCTGAGAGCATTGTCAATTCTGGGCAAGGGGTATGAGTCTTTCTTAGTGAGAGAGTTCAGGCGGTGATATTCCATTAAAATGCAGTGTCCCCCATCCTTCTTCTTGAGAATCAGTAACGGGGAAGCCCAAGGACTTTGGGAAGGAGCCAGTAACCCAGCGTCCAGAAGTTGCTTGAGTTCCTTAGACACCTGAGCATCCTCCACCCTACTACAGTGGTATGGTTTAGCACAAAAAGGGGGCACATCCCCAGTATCAATCTGATTGATGACTCCTTTATCTAGGCCATAGTCTGTAGGTCCAGAGGCAAAAATATTGCTGAACTGATAGAGCAGGTCCAACACGTCTTTTTGTTGAACAGGGGACAGTTGGGGGAAATCAGCAGCGGTGAACAAGGAAAGAACTTGAGGGCCGTCTTCAGGTAGATTAAAATCACTGAAAGCTCCAAAGGGGTAGATGGAGGATACTTGCTCTGCTCCCAGTATATGACCATGACCTACAACCTGGCCTCTGGTTACTTGTATGGGCAGGGCCGTCAGGTTAGCAAGCAGTAATTGTACAGGCTCTTTGTGGGTTTGGTCTAAAATCCCAGGACACAGGCAAGGTTTGGTACGACTTAAGGATTCAGGTGAGTAAAGTTCCAAGAAGGAATTTTTAGGTAGCTCATAGGAAATCTGGGAATCAATCACCACTTGAGAGCCTGGGGGGACAATGATAGCCGCTGGCGCTAGCAGAGGTACCCCTTCTTCCGCAGGGCAGGAAGGAAGAGTGGTACACATGTTGGAGGAGTGGGTCCTATACTTGAGAGAGAAGATACCCATAGGGTACTCAAGCACGCAAGTTTTGAGACGTTTTCCTGGGAGGCGCGGAGGTTCCTGAAAATCAAAGGAACCCCATATCCCAAGAGCAAAAGGTATACATCTTGTAAGTTTACAATCCCATTATATTCTCGGAGGAATTGAGTACCAACCAAGAGGTCATAGCTTTTGTTCTTTAGGACCACAGTGGGGGAAGCAATAAGGAATTTCCTAAACCTCATGGGTAGAGCAGAGTAGGCACCAATGGCTCAAGTTTGGGCCATGCCAGCTGTGCCATTATGACAGATCCAGGCTTAACCAGTCCATCCTGCCATTATCCTGCCCTTGACTCTTATTGCTGTTACCTTCCTGGGACAAAGCTTTGAGGAGCTTTGCCTCCAGGGAGGCAATTTTCTCAGATAACACTTTATTGTCATCCCGCCAACAAGCCATGATTTCAACACTTTTTTCCTCTCATGCTCTCAACACCTCAATTTCACAATTTGCCATCTCTTTTAATTGTTGTAAGATTTCATCCCATCCTACCAATATGTTCCAAGCATCCCAAGCATAAATTCAGTTCCCTTGGGCGGGAGTCCCTTCCTTTGCAAAGTAATCGGAATACAGCTCTTTAAACACAGCCTTTACTTCTACTAAAGATTTGGCAGGAACAGCCTTAGTGACCTCCAGCCTGGTCCAAGCTTCTTCAATGTACTTTTAGGAACCTCCTTTCTTGCAGCAGCAGTTTCCACACAAAGGACCCCAAACTTGGCTCTCTCAAATTTTAACAAAGAAGGCATGACAATTGAAAAAATAGGTGAGGGGAAAGCGTTAAAACCGACATTGAATATATTTTATTAATGTTTAACTGTTTTCACTTATATACCATTTGGGGCATACACGGCTGAAAACCCCTCCAGTTCCTGAATCAACCAATGATTTGTGTCACATGGTCTATGACATTCAGGTCATCCAACATAGATCTTTACCTGAAAGATCATCAACATTTCTCAACCTATGAGAATTGACCTACAATGGGCAGAAGTCACCTGACTCCATTCAACCCAATGTACCAATTTGGCATAGAGCCTCCCCAGCTCCCAGTGCCAAAACCCTGTGGATTGCACATCCTAAACTCAGCTATCAGTGTTCCAACTGGAAACCAGCTGATCAAACCTGAATTCCTAGGCATCCTTGCCTTTATTTAGTTATTTTTGCATTTAATGGTTTTTTGCCTTTAAAACTCATTAAACTGCTTCAAAACTCAAACCAGACGCCACTGCGCGCGCCTGAGAAAATTTGATAGCGGTGCCTCGGCACATCTCAAATTCATTAGGCGGCGCGGTGGCGCCTCTAACCCAATAAATTTGCCGACGCGGAACTTTTAACCCTGATTCCGGGGGTTTTCCCATGGTTAACCTTAACCAAACTTCTTGAAAAAGTCAAGACCATTTTAATATAATTAAATCCTCATTAATTATATCCTGTATTTATTAATTAATCTTTCTGATTAACTAACCCATTTTGAGACTCCTAGTCTCCAAGATTGATTTGGCCAATCTTGCCTCAATTCTTTTAGTTAGCCTAACCTAACTAAACATCCATATTCTATTCTTTTTATTAAACATAGATATCCAGTTTCTAGGAATCTTTCCCTCAAGCATTCCAAACAAACCTATCTATATGTAATAAACAGCAGTAACAGAACATCTTTATATTTTGGAGCATTTATTTGGCTAAATACTCAGCAGTGACTGTAGTACAGTCACACGCCATACGGCTGCGTGTAGTTGAGATCAGGGACCAACTTAAGTTTCTTCATTAGTTTGGAAGATACCACATTGACTGGGGAACCTGTGTCCAAGATGGCTTTGATCTTAACCTTTTGGATTGATACTTCCACTTGGTTTGTATCCTTTCCAAAGGGGGGCAAGACTGCCAACACGTCTTGCACAGCCTCTAGCTCATTTTCCCATTTGGCTAGCATGCACCGTAACACAGGAATTTCTTTATATACAGTCTGTAGTGGGAGAGATACAGTTATGTTGTGGAAAAGAGCTTCAGCTAGCTTGTCTGCTTCCTCAGAAGAGTCAACCAAGACAGGAGATTGGTGGGCTTGGGCTAGGTAAGGGCGAGCCACCATGGACTTAGCTTTACTTGTAAGTACTCAGGAAGTGGTGGTAGTCTTCCCAGAGCAAAGCTTGTATGGTACAGGGATGGTTTCCAGAAAAGTCAAGACAAAATAGCCATGGCTATCAGAGTCTTCACTATCAGAATTTTTGGGCTCCAAATCACTAGAGAGATTGTGAAATAGATGAAGGATAGTTGGGCCAGAGGAAGAGAGAGCTTCCTCATCAGACGGAGAATCATGGGGAAACAGGGGAGATTGGTCAGCAGAGAGTGTCTCTGTTTCTAAGATGACCTCTCTTTTCCCGCCTGTTCCTTGGGATCACAACCTTCCACTTGGGGATTAGTGCAAGTGCATGAGTTATGCCTGATCTGGCCACAGTTATGGCACCTTGCCTCTTAGCCTGTCCACTAGTACCCAGAGTCATAATATGTGGTGTACAAGAGGTAGTCCCAGCATTATTGGCTTTATTCTCACGTACCACTGTACCTCCATGTGTCAGATGCATGTCTTGTAGGAGCTTCTTAATACTCTTCATGGAAGTGAGTGAAGCCTTGTGTGCCTTAAAGTGTAGACATAGAAGCTGGCTCACCTTTAAAGTGTTTGAACAAGCTGTATAAGCTTCCTGGGGAGTTAACTGTCAACTAGTAATTAACTGCTGGCCTTTAATGTAGAAACAATCTGTAAACTCAGCCAGGGTTTCCTTGGGTTTGAAAGAAATGTGCATAAATGCATCCTTCTTGACCTCCAAGCTGAGGTCTCCTCCAAACTCCTCAATAAGGAGGCGTTTCATTTCCTCCCAAGTGACAATGGAGGGGAGCTCGGGGACCACGACTTCTTGGCATGTGAGATGGAGGCAGGTAAGGATGTGTTCCTTCTTGAGTTTGTTGGTAGCCCTACACATTGCAGTTTTGTAAATGGTCAGAAAAGCAGCAATGATAGAGGTTTTGGGATCAAATATCTGTTTGAAGGTTGGCTTATAGTTTGGGTCAATTGAGGAGGACAAGGACTGGCTGTTTTCACCAGGGTTGAGGACATTAATATGAGGGTTGCCCTCAAACTTGAATTCAGCAGCAGGTTGTCTAGCCCAGAGGAGTCAAAGGCTTTCCTCTAAAGTGTTCAAGGTAGAGCTGTTTTGCCCACTAATATCTCAAGCAGTGGCGGCAGCAGTCCCAAACTCATCAATATTGATTTATTGCACTGCCAAGGTGCCAGCAATCCCATTGACACAGGTTGCCAGAGAAGTGGTCTGAGCAACCAAAGGGGCAACTTGTCCATTTAGGGTCTCGGTAAAGCGGGAGAGGTTTTGGACCTCTCTTTCCAATGTGTCTTGCCTATCAGCTACATCATTTGTCACTTTGGCAAGTTGATATAGAGCACACACACACTGGACCTGGGGTTGACCTTCTAGACCAGGGCAACAACCATGATTGTCATGAGCATGAGTATTAACAACTTCAAATTCCTCTTCATCTTCATCTTCAGATAACAAATCTTCAGAATTAGAGAGGCACTGTCTTAAGTACTTGATTTCACCTTGTAAGGTAGCCACCTGATCAGTGAGGGAGGCAATACAAGGGTCAGGCATAGATTCGACTGGAGGGGGGTTCTGCACAGAAGCTTGATGTCAAGTGGTAGCCTTGAGTTCAGCAATGGCCTCCCATACCTTGGCTTTGAAATCAGATGGGGGCTCGACAGGAGGAGCAGGAGGAGTCACCTCAATAAAGGCTAACCTGTCATCCACATAATTTTGCATTTGGTATAGAATGTTGCCTAGTGCAGCCTTATCTAGACTGTATTGATGCTGCAGGTGGCAGCCCCAAGTATTGACATGAGCTCCTATTAATCTGAGTTACAAGTTCACATGCTCTCTGAATTGATTGAGCCGACTAACCAGAGTCTCAAAGTCCTGCTGATGGTTTAGCAGAAAAGCCTCAATTTGCTCACGCTATGCTGCCTGATGTTCATCCAATTTGCATAATTGATCCTTAATGTATCCAGGGAGCAAGGAACAAAGGGAGTTCAGGGAGGCATTTAAATACTTCTGTGACGCCAATGAGCCGCGCTGGTTGTCAGAAATACAAGCAAAGAGACTGTGTGACCATTCTTGGAAGGCCATGTTTTGAGTGTGGTTTCTTGAAACAGCGGCAGCTACAGCGTCTAACAGTTGATTTTGGGATCCTAAGGCAAGTTGGTGGTGAACTAGGGCAGGTTGGATGAACTGGTTGACCAACACACCAATAGTATCCATGGATTCCATCAATGCAGGGAGGAGACTAAAGTCCAAAAGGAAAGAATACAGGTCTTAGGAGGCGTACCCAGGATGGAGGCCAGGGATAGAGTGCATGGCTACTGTGCCAGAATGAAGAAGGGAGCGAGCGGCAGCACAAGCTTGCTCATAGTTGAGGGAAAAAGCAGGAAGGGGGGGCCACGCGGGCCCAGGAGACAGAACTAATACCATAGGATTTTAGGGGGCATCAGTGATGTCTTCTTCTAGAGGGGGACTAGATACTTTAGGTTGATCTGGTACTTCGGAAACAAAAGGGAGAGGGACCAGAGAATGCGCGTGGGAACAGGGTAACTGAGGGGCTTGCAGCCCCTTTAGTGAGCACCATTTTGTAGTGTTTGGCTCCAGGGGACGACATCCTGGAGGACACAGCAGGAAATCTTTATTACAAAAGATTTGAGGTTCAAAGCTAGCCTTGGGTTAGTCTTCAGGGCAAAATTAAGGGCACATACCTTAATTTCCTGGAAAACGAGATGTAAAAGTCCTTTTGGCAGAAAGGACAGGAAAAGCTTGAAGATTATAAAAGCCAACACAAATCTGGATAAACTTTCCTTTATTAGGAGTAATGATTCTACTTTAAATAGTTGGCAAGAGACGGTGATCACTCAATAGGAAGACAGAGTGGCTGAGGGGGTCACGCTGGGATGAGGTCATACCAGGATTAACCACGGACAGGTACAAATATCCAGAATGGGTGGATATTGAACCAGACCCATTTACAGAAGGCAGTGAATTTCTGAACTCAAAGGCAAAACCAGCCAAATCTTTGCAACTATCAATATTTGAAGGCCAGATCAAAATAGCATTGATTGCAAAATTTATGACAGGTACTGTCTCATGGGTAATTGCAACTCTACGGGAGTCAGCTACATGTACTGCCTTAAACCTTCTAGGCACTCAGTCTAGTTGTTGGGAGTCGGCAAATGCCTGGTCCACCATAGTGTGGTTGGCCCTGGTATCTACCAGTAATTTGTGGGTGCTCCCACAGAAACGGAAGAGATAGGCTAAGTGGGTTAATTTATTTAGAGTGTGGCTTGCTTGTAGTACAGGGTTGTCACTGTGGACTTGGAAGACATCCAGGGTTTTGACTTTGTGGATGTTGTAGTTGCAGGGGTTCTTTGCAAGCAGGGATTGAGAGAAAGGGTCAGGTGGGGTTGTAAGGCCTCTTGTATCTACAACCCCCAGGCTTTTCCCTGGTCTTCAATCTGTGCCAGCTAAAGCTCTCCCTCGCGGGGGCGTTTAGTCCCATTATCCTGCTGACAGGGCTGGCGGCAGCCCACTTGATTGTGGCCATTGCCAGGTGTTGTACAAGGCTGGGTTGGGGCATCACTGGTATGGCAGAAGCCCTTTGAAGCCGGGCTGTTGGCCTCTACAATGGCCTTGTAGCAGTCATTGATGGAGGTACAGCAACCTACAGGGACCCACTTAAAGATATGGGGGTTTAACTCATTGATGATGAGGGTGAGTATCATTGCATTCCCATCAGTCACAGCTTTGGGGGCGGCAGCAAGGTACTCAAGGACGGACCCATTCTGTTTGATTGCTAGAAAAGGAGTTCTCACTACAATGGGGGAGAAGGTTTCACTGTAACGGGACTTTGTGGCATCTCAGAATACCGCCCAGGTAACGTCAAGTTCCTGGCTAGCCCAGTTGGTGAACCACACAGCCGCGGGCCCTGTGAGGCAGCCAGATGCAGTGGCAACCCACATGGGTTCGGGAACCTGGCAGATACAGAGGTGGGTTTTGGTAGATTGGAGCCAAATGACAATGTCAGCCCCTTTGACGCCACCCACAAAGGATTCTAGCTGAAGGTTGAGCATGCGTTATGACAGGTCCAACTGGGGAGGGGTAACACTGGCGTCACGCTGCCCGAGGCGGAGTCAATTGTACACACTTGTGAGGACTAGATGGTCTTGATAGATGGCATACCCGTTGGGGATGTCCCCCTTGGGGATTGGCAGGAAAGTTTCTTGTTGGGGAGTAGCCATACAGCCCGTACTCTGTCCTTTTTTAGGGGGAATTTTGTTTTAGGTAGGCCGTAAACCTACTGCTGCTACCACTGTTGCAACTGAACCAATGAGGATTTAGTATTTGAATTGTGGAAAGACAACAGTCCAATAAGAAAGGACAGAATAATAAGAATAAGGTATTGTTTATTGTAGAATATTGTGATTAATATACTATATGGGGAGGCCACAAGGGAGTGGCATAGTGGGAAGTTTCATATAAGTTTTGAAGCCAAGGAATAACTCATGCAGAGATCAGCAGGTTGAATTGGTAGCACTCCTAATTAGGATGAAGTGCCTGCCATTCAATATTGCCACCAGATTGGCTTATGTTGTTAGATACGTCAAGGGGCAACTCATTGATCGCCCCCTGTGTATTGTAAGATATGTTAGCAGGCAAGTCTGGAAACTTGGTTACAACACAAACCTGTTGAGATAAACATAAAATCTCAGTCTAAAAACGTATACAACTCAGTTTAAAAATAAAAACAAAAATAAGGAATTAATATTAAATTACAAAATATTTGGATCAACTTTGATTTTATTTTTAGCCTGAGTTGTGTTTGTTTTTAGACTGACATTTTATGTTTATCTCAACAGGTTTGAAAACTACTGTATCATGATAAGCCACATGTTATCCATATATTTCATGATGATCATGGGGCTTATCTGAGTAATGTTCCATCTAGGTCATGAGGTTTTTCCAAGTGTTGTTTCATTTAGAGCTTGCAAGGTTTGATCCCTGTAATAGATGAGCAACTGGCAAGAGAGCCCACAATTTATTAATAAGTGGGCAAATCACTTGAAGAATTTTCTTTCCCAAGAGGGAGTTATCAAAGATGTTGTAACACTGCCATAAATAAAACAAGAACATGTAAAAATATAAATGATGGTTTTTATAGAATCTAATTTCTTTATTTTTTAAATTTTTATTTTTTATTGTTTCAAAGTTAAATATTTTACATATAAAGAAAAAATAGTTGGATCAAATTTGACAGAAAATCTGTTGACAGAAAGAAAATTGACGAAATATCTTCCTGCCCCAGAAAAATGAATATACTTTAATTCACACCCTGGAAATTCTCATGCAAAAGTTGGATGTCATTTTAATCATGCTTGATGATGAACCAAGTGAGAAAATATAATTAAAGAAGACAAAAGTCACCCAGGAGGCATCCCAGTAATAACCAACTTTGTCTAAGAGGGCTCCTGAATCACTTCCTTATCATACCACATCAATGGTTGATTTTGGGAAAGCCCAGGCCAATGTCTTTATATAAGTATTTAAAGTCAGCTCAAAAAATTTTCTTTCACTAAAGCCAGGATTTGTGCAAGAATGTGATGAAAAATACATTCCTGTCAAGTTGGTCTTTAAAAATGGCACCAAGGAGGTCAAGCCAATCTTCAATTACTTTGCTGCCTTACACATGGTCAGAAAAAAGAAGTCAATACATTTTATTATGTGCTTCTCAAGGAGAAACTTATTATAGAAAATCAAAAAGCCTTTGCCTCATTCATAAAAGATTTCAAAAAATCAGTAGGTGGGCATGTGTCAGGCACAGCACCAGATTCTCAAGGGTGGAGACTCCATAAGTCAGAACTTATTGAATAAGAATGAGTAAAGGGGTTGTAAAGATCACCTCTTTACTTAAAGGATGGCACAATGAATTTCCCACTTAATTAAGGTAAAAATGGCAATGTTCAATGTTATTATCACCAAGCTGAAGATCCAACATGCCCATGAGGACCAGCTTTACCCCCCAAGCCACTAAAAACAAGGGGGTTGCCATAAAAAATGCTGGTCATTAGATCAAATTTGCAAGTGCCACAAGAGAGGTTTTGGTCTACTACTCCAAAGAGAACTGCTTTAATCATCTTAAGGGCAATGTAAAGACATTTGGAGCTTAAGCATGATCCCTTTTCTTTAATAATAGTGACTTTTTTCTGTCAAAAATTTAATTTTTAGCTTATTTTTATTATGCAAATATTGGTACTTTTAAAGCCCAGGAATAGAAAATAAAAAGAGTTACAATTTTTGGTGTGGTGATTTTGGATATTTTTGTACTATAATTGTCACTAAAAGACCTCATTTATTTTTACAGATTTGGAATCCTAGGTTAATTATGAGTCCTGAAATGTGTTTTAAATTTTAGTTTTCTAATTTATATAGATATTAAATATAGAGCTAAAGTTATCAGGCACAGTTGAGTCTGAAATTTGAGATAGGGTTTCTAGATACTATTTTTCCGGATGGTGTTTTTGGACAAATTTTCTAGATGTTGTCTTTCTAAATGGTGTTTTCTTGATGGTGTTTTCATTATTCCTTATTTCTAGATAGTGTATCCCACCTGTTTATAGTTTTTGCTCTGATGAGCAAAGGTGATACGAAAAGGTTACATAAAGTGTTTTGAAGTGAAAAATATTAACTCAACAAAAAATATAAGTGTATTTGATAGGATGAATACACGATTCCTACACAAGTGGCATATAGATTACTATCGGCATAATATGATTCAATACTGTAACCTCTTGAAACCTATTTGTTTCATAACAGCCACCAAAAAATAATTTGGGAAATTTTTAATTTCCAAAGCAGGACTAAAAAGAGCCGCTTATAACATCTATGCATTCGATTTTAAGTGGGTTCATGGCTAAGTAAGTAAATGTTTGATCAAGACGGATACTGATATTTTCTTTACTGAGTAACGTCAGCATTTAGCTTCTGATGATTTTTAAATGAGCTTTAATATTTATTAAAAACCAAGCAAATATCCTCGGCCACTGAAAATTTGGGGTTAAATTGATATAGAGACGGTCTATCTTAATATACTTGTGTCGTTGATGTATTAATTTGAGTGGTCTGAAACTATAACTTTTAATAAAATTCTTCTTTAACCGCATTCTCGCATGAAAAACGAGCCACTCATCTCAAATGCAGATAACCCAGCAAAATTCCAAAATAAAGTTAAATCAAATGCGAGCATATGAAACAAGGTTTGCCCAAGGTTAACTTTGCGGCAGGAATTTGTTTCGTTGGATGGTCTATTTTCCATTCGACTAAACCCATGCCTATCCTTTGATTGGTGGTATGTATTGAAACTAACAGATGCCAAAGTTTCGAGTGGCTTTAATCAAAATACAAGAACCCCCTCGTCCAAAGAAACCCCTGACTCAGCCTTAATTTAAAAAGATGACAAATCACTATAAAAAGCCTAGACTCAAATGGTCTGTAAGCATCGTAGAATGAAATCAATCTTTAAAATAAACAAGAAGGCTGCCGGTCCTGCTGCCAAGCGCAAGTTCTTAGATGGAATCAAGGTCCAAAACACCAAAGGCGAGGATGTCATCATCAGTGACTTCTGGAAGAAGCAAACTGTGGTTCTTAAAGTGCTCCGTCGCTTCGGCTGCCCGCTCTGCCGCTACGAGAGCCGTCTCCTATCTGAGCTGAAGCCTGAATTCGATGCTCTCAATATCAAACTGATTGCAATTGGGTTTGAAAATGTGGGCTTAGAAGATTTCTTGTCAGGAGGCTACTGGGATTGGGAGATTCTCGTTGACAATGAACGCAGTGTCCACACTGCCTTGGATCTCAAGAAGGTACCAGTATCAGCAGGACTCAAAGACTTGATGAGTTCAGCAACTCGTGCTGCTATTGCGGCTGCTACCAAGGCAGGCATCCAAGGAGATCTCAAGGGAGACGGGTTTCAGTTGGGAGGCACTTTTGTGGTTGAGAATGGAACGGGAGAGCTGCTTTATGAGTTCCGTCAAGTAGGGGCTGGCTCTTACACCTCCTTGAAGGAAATCTACTTGAGCTGTGGTGGTGATCCTGAAGAAGTAGAAGAGAAAGCCCCTGAGGCTTGCATAGCATATGTTAAGGTGTGTACCGATAAAGGAAAGTGCTTCAATTAAAAACATCGCTAAGTTAAATAGAATTTATAAACTTTTATACATCTTAAAGAAACAATACTACTTTATAAAGTTTTTGTTAGTGTGCATTTTTTTAAAAAAACTGCACTTTGAGATAGAAACTTATTAAATGAAGTAACTAATCTATTGTTTTCTTGCAATCAATCATATAAACCAGACAGTAATATTTTGTTCTGGATATCGCATAAACAATCGATATCTTAAATATAAGCATTCTTTAATCCCTTTATCAAAAGTGAAACTTTATTTAAAAAAATATTCACAAGAAAACAGCCTTTTACATCACTTTATTCATGCAAATTTTATCATTTACCCTTAAGTTCAGTTTGCATTTAAAATCCAACTTTAAAAATATATTTTAATTTGTCCTTTTAGGAAGGTCTGATTTTTTAGTGCGGTGTTTTTCATGCACTCTTTTGTAATCCCATATGCGAATAAAAACTGCTGGGCTGGGCACTGGATAATTAATATATATAAAAGTGAGTATGTCTGTCTGGATGTAATGTCACCTCGAGTGGGCTCAAGCCGTAAGGGATTTAATTGAGTTGATTTTTCTATAGTGTTTAAATAGAAAGTTGATTGTTAAGCCAAAAGTTCAATTTGGCTCATCCTTACATTCAATCCCTTACATGCATCTTTGAATTTTTTAAAAAAATTACATTCATCTTTGAAGATACACAGATTGAATTCAGTGGAGTGTGGTCTAAATTATGTTGAGCTGAAATATAAGCCACTTGAACTTCTATAAAATTTTCTAATTACTTGGTTTTTAAATTAGTGGCTAAGCCATTCAATCATATCAAAATGGCTTATATTTATAGATTACCCAACTCTATAATGAGTGGATTAAAATTCTAAGGGAAGCAGTAATTTTTAAGATCCTTTTAATATGATTGGATGTTTAAACTATGCTGAGAATTAAAATTACGGATGAAAAGAGAGCTTGATCAGTTTTAAAATATTGAATTGGGAAAGAAACATGAATGTTATTTTAAGTAAAGGATAATTGGATTGGACATTTTGAATTTATTATTCTAAAAGTGAAATGATTGAGATGTCTACTTGGATGTGTCACCTGATCCAAGTGACTGCAGATTGTTTCAGAGTAAACCTTGCATACTATTACATTATCCAAATAATAATAACAGTGGAGTAAACAGGCAATAACGATATTCAGACCTATTAAAACAATTTTCATGAGAATTAAAAAAGCTAGATGTGTTTTCAGACAATTTTGATAAAAATGATACCAAACATGATAGCTCCAGCTGCTCTAGATGCTGAGATATATAGTTAAGTGCTGGAATCAGAATAACACCAAAATCAAAGGTATAGACTTATTTTGATTCATTTAAACTTACTCTAAAAACACATAAAACTAAAAACAATATATCTCTGTGAATACTAAGCCAATATTAATGTCCAATAGTTTATTTTAAAGTTATAGATCAGCTCTACTTTTGGAAAGAATTTAAAAAATAAAAAGGTTGCAATTTTAAAATTGTTATTTTAGCTTTACTAAATTTACTTTTAACCCTCTATTTATTTAGATTTATATATTTTTTATACTTGGAATATGAAACTTTAATTTTAAATAATATAATGTTGTAACTGTGCTGTTTAGAAGAGCTACAAGGGAAAAATATTTGGGGACTAGATAGCTATCTTTATGGTGAGATATGGCTTATATAGTTTAGGTGAATCATGGATAGTAGGAACATAATTGTGATGATCACTCAGTTGGATGTGTCAGGATACTGCATTCCAGTTGGGGTTCCATTTGCCTTGGCTGCCAACTTGCTCTGTTGGGAGGAGGGAAAAGCCCACCATTGGAGGGGTGCTAACTTGATGAGAGAAGATGATAAATGGCCTACTAAGGCCCATGGTCTGGTGGAGGACACCATGGTGTCAACTAACCCAGCCAGGATAATCTAGGCTAGTCCTGTATATTGACTGACTGTGGGAAGAGAAAGGACTTGACTGGGGGACAGGCAGTCAGGTTTAGGTGTTGGGGGTGCTTCTATATCTGTCTAATAGACAGGCAAATAATTGTACTTCTCTTGGAATATGGCAGCCAGGTGCTTGTACCAGGCTCTCTTGTGATAGGCTGTTTGTGGGGTTTTCTGTTGGGCCAGGAAGTCAAAGCAAAGGATATTGTCCAAGGTAAACTAATTGTATTATAGCTTAAGTGGGTAGTCAGAGAATTATAGTGGGCCAAAGGGTGCTCCAGGCAGACAATGAAACACAGGTCAGGTTTTGGGAACTTCCTCAGGAACGTGGGCTGACAGGCCAGGATTTTCTGTTGGAAAAGTAGTGAAGTGGAAAATAACCAAGACTAAATAAGAAATAAAATGGTAGAACCAAGGTCCCATAATCTTATTTACTTCAGAACTACAAGACCATTTTAATAAGACTTCACAGAGTTTAAATATCATTCAAAATGCTAAGTTTGGATTAAACCATCACCTGATAGCTGAATTGCTCAGTTTCTTCTGGCCCAACAGTCCCAGGCCAATGCTGAACCTTCTAGCCTGAAATTTCCTCTGTTGAAATGACCTCCATCTGACAGTTTAAAGATAACATCTTCATGGCTTCATCATTGCTACTGGTGTTCCTGTAATCCTGGATCATGAGACCTTCAGAAACTATAAGCCGGTTCAACTTTTACCCCATGAATTGCACATCTTCTGGAGTAACTTCTGGATCACTGTCTGGCCGGAGGTCACATGGCCAGGTGGCCCAAACTTCTAGCCAATAATACAAAATTACTTTGGACTTTGACTCTTCATGCTGATCAGCAATCCCTTTTTTGGATGATCCGTCAGCTATGACAGAAGTGAACAATGTTGGTTCAGAGCTTTCAGAAATTTAAATTGGTATGGATTAATCACCAGCCTATGATGCTCTTCTGTACTCTGCAAATTTGTGGCCAGGCAGGCCTATAAATTTCATTGATTAATCAGATTTAACTGCTGCCTGTTCTAGCTCTCTCACCGGTTAACAGTAAAAAACATGGGCGGCCAGCCTGTGGATCCACAGGATCCCCAAACTCATCAGAGCCTGATTCTGAGTTTGATTCTCCTAGTTGGAGTTTATCACTTCTTTTAGGATAAATGTCATTCATGACAGGATGATTAAGAGGGTGGCTTGATCCAGGTATTGAGTCAAGCGCTGAATCAAGGCATCAAATGTGTAGATTATTATTTGCTCATGTTGCTATTTCTGAAAGTTTGAGTCAACTTCCTCATTTGGCTATGGATTACTGGAAAATAAGATTGTGGGTCACAGATCTGCTTAGTCAGAACCTTGCTGGGGGTTGACCCCATTGTTTTGACAATAATTAAAATTATTTTTAAGAAAGCATTTAAATAGAAAATAAATTTAACATATGATAAATAATCACATACTAAAAATAAAATAAGCTATATTGAATTGATATATTATATTTAGTTTTATATCTGTTCCTGAATGGGGCAACCACCTAGTTAATATATATAAAAGTGAGTCTACCTGTTTGTAATGTTACCTTGAGTGGTCTCAAGCCGTAAGGGATTTGACTGAATAGATTTCTGTAAGAACAAATTTTAAAAGTTGATGATCAAGCCATAAGCTCAATTCAGCTCTTCCTTACATGCATCTTTTAAAGTACTCAGGTTGAATTAAGTAGAGTGTGATCTAAATTATAAAAGTGAGAATACAAACCACTCAGACTATAATAAATATTTATTTAATTGTTTAATTTGCAAACTGTGATTCAAAAATTGAAGAGTGGCTTATCTGTGTAGCTTATCCAACTTTAGAAAATGTGGATTAAAATTGGAAGGGGCAATTGTTTAAGATCCTTTTATATGATTGGATGCTTAAACCCTGCTGATGATTGAATTGACTGACAAAGAGAGCTTGGTTATATAAAATTAAAAACAACTTATCTCTATGAATACAAAGCCATTCAATGTTAAATAGCTTATTTTGAAGCTACAAATCAGCTCTATATTTTAATAAATTTAATAAAATCAAAATTAAAAATGTTAAGTTGTTGTTTTATTTTTACTAAACTTAATAGTAAAACCCCACTTATTTAGATTTATTTTTTGTTTATACTTGATTAAGCAATTTTAATTTTAAATAGATATAATTGAAATTACTTTTAAGAAATCATAAAAATTGAAATTTAATGAAAGATATGATAAGTGATCCCAGCCTAAAAGCACAATGAAATATATAATTGGTTTTTAAATTCAACTTTATATCTGTCCTTGGACGGAGCAACCACCTAGTTTTTAAATATTAACACATCTGAAGAAGATTTGAAATGTTTGCCGTTTAAATCGTTCAGCCCATGCGTTTACAGCTCTGAAACAGGTTTAGAATATGAAGCCTACTCAATTTGTATATCGAGATCATTTTAATATTAAAACATGTATGAAGCAGGATACAGCACCGATAAACCAATTCACAACTTAGAATTCTAGACTTCAATTCTAAAAGTATCAATGCGCCGTTTCAAAAGGGGTGGTGGCGGGGGACTTGAAACGGGAAATGACAGGAGACGTATGCACTTAACCTTTACATGACAGGATCCTTCTATGGTCAATTCTTTATTGGCTGGTATAGTATAAGTGGCGGAGTATGAAACTTATACTACCGAAAGTTTCATGTGAAGCTGGTCGAATATCAAAAGTCGGTTTTTAGCTCAGTTGTGTTCATTATATAAACCTAGATCCAACGGAAGGAACAGCAGTAAAATGAAATCAATCTTTAAAATAAATAAAAGTACAAAAGCTCCCGCCGTCAAGCCAAAGTTTTTGGAAGGAATCAAAGTCAAGAACTCCAAAGGCGAGGATGTTATTATCAGTGACTTCTGGAAGAAGCAAACTGTGGTTCTTAAAGTGCTCCGTCGCTTCGGCTGCCCGCTCTGCCGCTACGAGAGTCGCCTCTTATCTGAGCTGAAGCCCGAATTCGATGCTCTCGACATCAAACTGATTGCAATTGGGTTTGAAAATGTGGGGCTGAACGATTTCCTATCAGGCGGGTACTGGGATTGGGAGATTCTCGTTGACAATGAACGCAGTGTCCACACTTCCTTGGATCTCAAGAAGATACCCGTATCAGCAGGACTCAAAGACTTGATGAGTTCAGCAACTCGTGCTGCTATTATGGCTGCTACCAAGGCAGGCATCCAAGGTGATCTCAAAGGAGATGGGTTCCAGCTGGGAGGGACCTTTGTAATTGAGAAGGGGACAAGCAAACTCCTCTACGAGTATCGTCAAGTAGGTGCTGGCTCCTACAGCTCGTTGAAGGAAGTATATGGGAGTTGTGGTGGCGATCCTGAAGAAGTAGATGAGAAGGCTCCCGAGGAATGCATCACTTATGTCAAGATGTGTACCGAAAAGGGAGAATGTTACAATTAGATGTAGCGTCTAGAAGATTCATTTGAAATATAAATACACATTTTAAATTATAATTATTATTTAATTTTTATTGAGATTTTAATTACTTGCCTGTTGCCTTTTATAGAATAACGTTGGAATAGTCACAACCTGCTATTTCTAACTTTACAGCTGGACTATATGGGAAAGATGAATGTTACTTTCGATTAGTTTTATGTTTTCCTATTCCTTTATTTTCATCCACCTAACAATTCTCGCTCCATGCAACTTTGCTTCATTGGTAGATTATGGAACCTGGTCTATGTACAATGTTTGAGCTAGAGAAATGCAGGATTCCACTGAAGCATCAACTTGAAATTTAAACCTTTATCTAGAAGAGGTGCTTTCTTCAAATATTTTATCAGTGCATGTTCAACTACCATAAGGTTGCAGCAAATTTAGGATGGCGGCAGCTTTATAAAATAAAGCACTCATCCAGAAAAACTTAGACCCTATTTCAGTGGAGTTGGGTGGCATCCAATTTTGCTGAAACTGGGTCCTGAATAAAGCTGTGGTCCAAAATATATTTTATTTTTTCTACCCATTAATAGGTAGAATAATCCCTTTATAAATTCTATCGCAAGGCTTAACTTTTAAAAAATAAACATTAAATGAAAATATGAAAGAATTCATCCATTAAAATAAATTGAACAGATTATTAATATTAATTTGTCACATACCCATGATTCAGCCTGTGGATTTCCCACCAGACGCCAAGCAGGTGCCACTAATTTCAGAGGGATGAAAGTCTTCCTACCCAATCCTTCCCTGGCCGCGTTCCTTTTAACGTTGTCTTGAACCCCGAATAAAATCGTGCTCCCCCCAAAAAACCCAATCCTTCCCAAAGAAATTGGATCCACCCTCCTAGGGAACCCACAGTTCTAGAAATGTCCAAATTTGGCCACCTAAATAAAGGCCAAACCCAGAATTTAGCCTAAACCTGTTTACCGCAACCCTGAACTATCATTTGAAGTTCTATTTTATCTTTACAAATATATGGTTTCTGAGCAAAAGTTACTTTTATAGCATTCTATTTGCCAAATACTTGGATGAAAGCGTAAGAACAGAATTTATTCTACCCTGTTTTTTTAGACAATATTCCAAACAAAATATGAAATGCAAATATGCTTGTTTTTTGAGCTAGGAGCATGATTGTGCTGGACCATTCCTAAGTGGAATCGAGCATTTATCATACTTCACATAATAAAATCAAATAAAAAAGGAAGATTTTGCTTCCCAAGGCTTAGGAAATCCCATTTATAAAAGGTTGCCAAATTAATAGAGGGAAACAACTCAATAAAGATTCCTTCAGGCAAATTATAATATATCTGACAATCAAGTATCCCTTTGAAACTTTCATAGATATCAACAGCAGCTGTGGCCAGGTTAAGGATCCTTTCAGAAGCAGGGCATGAGGATGAGGAAAATTCATGTTGGGTGAGTGAGTGAAATATTTTAGTATGAAGATGCCAGTGGGGTATTTAAGCATACAAGTCTTGAGACACTTTTCATACACCTTAATGGGCTCCTTAAAAATATGAAGAATTTTATAACCCAGGAGGTATAGACAACCATCTTTCATTCGATATGTAATGTGCTTTCTTTGAAATTGTGCTCTAATCAACAAGTTAGAATTCTCAAATTCAGAGAATATGCCCGGAGCAGCAATTAGTAGCTTTCTAAATCACATAAGTAAGCCTCAGTACTATATAACATATCTAGTCTTAGAGATACCAATAGTGCTATAAGATCAATGTCATTAATTCAAGTGTTAAGATATATTCCTACAGTAGTTTTCAAATCTGTTGAGATAAATGTATATTATTCAGTTTAGAACGCATGAGCTCAGTCTAAAAATAAAATAAAAAATTAAGGAATTTATATTAAATTACAATAGATTTATATCCACTTTGATTTTGCTTTTAGACTGAGTTCATGAGTTCTAAACTTAATAATATACATTTATCTCAACAGGCTTTAAAACTACTGTATGACATGCTTACCACTATGTTGATCCACATATAAGCCATAACTGATGATCTTTAGTTGGCTCAATCTATATTCCAGCCCTCTAATATTATCCCACTGTTGCTTACCTCATGTAAAACTTCATTATAGACAGGCATCCTGCTTTATTAGAGTCATCAGTTTATCAGAGATAAAAGTATGCTCATCATCAATGCTTGAACAGGTTGCCACTGTCCTTGACTAACAAAACTCATGGCTATACTTTCAAGATCATATCTCTTTAATAAGCCACTCCAACTTGATTCTGGAACTTCTCAGGAGCAACCCAAAGTATGAAACTCCTTCAAATAATAAGCTAGAGTTATCTAGGTCCTTCTTTGATATCTTGCTTGGCTGTTAATGTTACCCTGTGCTCTTTATAGGATGTGATGGTTAGCTGTGACAATTATCTTTAGAGCTGTTTTTCAGGAATTGGCTTATATTGGGTAGATAAAGATTATATTCCTGAGGAAGGCAAATGTTTTCTGTTTTATTGATCTACCTACTCTTGATGGATGTTAGTTTTCTATTACTTGGTGTGGTATTAAGATGTACCCTTATTTATGCTTAGGAAAGATATAATAATGCCCTGGTTTTATTGTGCCAAGGGTTATAAGCATCCTGAGGCTATCTGGGGTTAGAATACAGCTAGAGGTCTACCCTAAGATGGATGTGCCGAGGTAGCATTAAAATACTGATACCAGCTTAGATGAGAATACAGCTGATTTAATTTTCCTAGAAAGGGGGTAAAGTTTCTCTGTCTATGACTTATGAGTAGCTTTAATAATGTCTTATTACTACTGTGTAAGAATGGATAGCCCAGAACCATCATTAGGGTGGCTGTCTAGAGATAAAGCTGCAGAACTTAATGATTTGGAGTTATTTGGGAATTAAAGTTGGTTACTTTGCACCTGAAAGCTCAAGATAACCACTTGAATGAGTAAAAACAGTAGTAGTGCATGAGTTATGTCTGCTTCTGATAACCTAGGTGAAGGTGTTGCAACCAAGTTTCCAAACTCGCCTGCCAACGTATCTTACGGTACACAGGGTGCGCTCAATGAGTCACCCCTTGATGTATCTAACAACATGAGTCAATCTGATGGCAATATCAAATGACGGGCACTTCATGCTAATTAGGAGTGTTGCCAATTTGACCTGCTGATCTCTGCACAAGTTATTCCTTGGCTTCAAACCTTATATGAAACTTCCCACTATGCCACCCCCTTGTGACCTTGTGGCTTTTTCCATATAGTATATTAATTACGATATTCTACAATAAAAAATACCTTATTCCTATTATTCTGTCCTTTCTATTGGACTGTTGTCTTCCCCAATTCCAAATACTGAATCCTCATTGGTTCAATTGCAACAGTGGTAGCACAGGTAGGTTCATGACCTACTTAAAACAAAATTTCCCCCTAAGAAAGGACAGAGTACGGGCTGTATGGCTACTCTCCAACAAGAAACTTTCCTGTCAATCCCCAAGGGGGACATCCCCGACAGTTATGTCATCTATCAAGACCAGTTAGTCCTCATGAGCGTGTACAACCAACTCCGCCTCAGGCAGCATGACACCAGCATCACTCCTCCCCAGTCAGACCTGTCACAGCGCATGCTTAATCTTCAGTTGGAATCCTTTGTGGGTGGTGTCAAAGGGGCTGACATTGTCAGTTGGCTCCAATCCACCAAAACCCACCTTTGTATCTGCCAGGTTCCCAAACCCATGTGGGTTGCCACTGCATCTGGGCGCCTTACAGGTCCTGCCGCGGTATGGTTCACCAACTGGGCCAGTAAGGAAATTGAGGTTACCTGGGCGGCATTTTGAGACGCTGCAAAATCATGTTACAGCAAGACCTTCTCTCCCATTGTGGTGGGAACGCCCCTTCTAGCAATCAAGCAAACTGGATCCATTCCTGAGTACCTTGCCGCTTGGAAGCAGGCTCTTGATGCCTCTCCCTAAGCCATAACTGACGTAAATGCAATGCTACTCACTCTCATCATCAATGGGTTGAAACCCCATAGATGCAGGTGGGTCCCAGTAGGTTGCTGTACCTTCATTGATGACTGCTACAAAGCCATTGTGGAGGCCAATAATCAGGCCTCAATGGGCTTCTGCTGTACCAGTGACGCTCCACCCCAACCCCGTGCTAGGCCTGGCAATGGCCACAGTCAAGTGGGCCGCTGCCAACCTTGTCAGCAGGAGAATGGAATCAAACGCCCCCGCAAGGGGGAGCTTCAGCTGGCACAGATTGAAGACCAGGGAAAAGCCTGGGGGTTGTAGATACAAGAGGTTCTGTAACCCTATCTGACCCTTCCTCTCAGCCCCTGCTTGCAAAGAAACCTTGCGACTACAGCGTTCACAAAGTCAAAACTCTTGATGTCTTCCAAGTCCACAGTGAGGACCCCATATTACAAGCAAGCCATTCTTCAAATAAAGTAACCCACTTAGCCTATCCCTTCCTCTTCTGTGGGAACACCCACAAGTTATTGGTAGATACTGGGGCTGACCACACCATGGTAGATCAAGCAATTGCCTATTCCCAACAGCTAGATCAAGTACCCAGAAGGTTCAAAGCTGTTCAAGTGGCCAATTCCCACAGAGTTGCCATTACCCATAAAAACACTACCCTTCTCAGTAAGAATGGGGAACATCCAGGACAGGCTCTCTGGGCCAATCATGGCAGGACTCAGTCATAATGTAATTGCTGGCCTCAACTGGCTTCAACACAACCGTCCCTACATCAACTGGGATACATATGTTATCACCCTCAACAGGAATGGAGTGGGCTTTCAGATTTACCCTGTCAAAATAAGCAAGTTACTCCACAATACAGTGTTTTTCAGAATAACAGAGACAGGCTTGTACGACTTCAAGGGGGGAAAACTAGACTTCAACCAGTGTTCAGTCAAAGTTATCTGCGCCAAACCACCTGCAGCTCCCCCCTTGGCCACTCCACCTTCCCTGGAACTTGCGGCTCTTCTCAAGGAGTACAAGGACGTCTTCAGCAAAACACTGGACCAATTGCCTCCTCCCCAAGAGATCCAACATGCCGTGCAACTTCAAGGATCATTGCCTAAGGCACAATCTTTATATTGTTCTACACCAAAGGAAGATGAGACCCTCTGCCAGCACCTTGTGGATGCACTTGATAAGGGCTTAATTTGCCCCCTGCTCTCTCCATACGAGGCAGCTGTCTTCTTTGTAGCCAAGAAGGAAGGGTCCCTTTGCCTGATCACAGACTACCACACTCTAAATGACGTGGCTGTTAAGAATAAGTACCCCTGCCGCTGATTGACAACCTGTTTGATACACTCGCAAGTGCAAAGGTCTTTAGCAAGATTGATCTCACTGCGGGGTACAACCAGGTCCGCATTGCACCAGGGGATGAAGCAAAAACTGCCTTCCACACACGCTACAGGTTGTTTGAGTGTCGGGTCATGAACTTCAGAATGACCAACACTCCTTCCACCTTTGCCATGTTGATGAACAAAGCATTTGAGGAATTAATTGGTAAGTGTGTGGTTGTGTACCTTGACAACATTATTTTCTTCAGTCATTATCAAACTATGCACCTCCAACACCTCCGTGCTGTCCTTAACACCCTTTGAAAAAAACAGCTAAAAGCTAAACCCTCCAAATGTGAGTTCCTCAAGTCGGAGTTGTTGTTCCTTGGGCACACCATCTCTGCCCAAGGAATAAAACCTGATCCCGCCAAAACCAAGGCCATCACCAGCATGCCGCCCCCCACCAATGTGGGCCAGGTACACACGTTCTTGGGCATGATAGCCTACATACACAAGTTCATTCCCAATTGTGGGAAACTAATTGCACCTCTCACTGAGCTCCTCAACACCAAGCAGCGCTTCCATTAGACCCCTTCCAGAGACCAAGCCTTCAAGACGTTGAAGCAGAGACTTACAACAGCCCCCGTACTGCAGTTCCCCAATCAAAACCGCCAGTACAAACTTGAGACTGATGCCTCTAACAGGGCCATAGGGTGCATGCTAAGGGTGGAAACTGACAATGGGGTCTTCCTACCCGTAGCATATGAGTCCAGGAAGCTCACTGACTTGGAACAACATTATCCCATCCATGATAAAGAGCTGGTAGCCATTGTACACTGCGTTGAGAAGTGGCGCTATTACTTGGAAGGGGCTACCTTTCCACCCCGCATCTTGACAGACCACAAGTTGCTTCAGTACTTCAACACACAGTCCCACTTGACACGCCGCCAAGCAGGCTGGGTGAGCTTCTGTCCCCCTACCAGTTGTGCATTGAGTACAAGCCTGGGAAGAAACTTGTCACAGATGATGCCCTCTCACAACTGTATGTAGCATCCATCACTGGGGACAACGGCTTGGACCCATATTGGCCCATGCTCTACCTCCACCCTGAGGCAACTTGTTATGAAGGCCTCAAATTGGTAACCATCTCCAAGCTGAAGGACAATGAAAGTCAGTTCACCACTGATGCTGGTAATGACTGCCGCTGGGCAGAGACAGGTGAAAAAACGCCTTACATCCCTACCACACAGCAAGGTGACACAATACTGCACTACCATCAAACCCTGGGTCACATCAGAGGATGTTACCTCTTTGAAATTATGAAGCAGAAGGCTTGGTGGCCGTGTATGTGTCAATACATCTTGGATCTTTTCAAAACATGTGTGCTGTGTGAAAAGAACACATCTAAACCTGCTTTCCCCAAAGTCTGTCCTACCCATCAAGGCCATGGAGCCCTTCAAACAGTTGTCCCTTGACATTGTTGGACCCCTTCCCAAAGACAAACTAGGAAAGAAATACATTATCACTACCATTGACTACTTCACCCATTGACCAGTGGCCTGGGCGACCACCAATCACATTGCCACCACCATCACCTGCTTCATTGACAAGGAAATTGTGGCCTGCTTTGGACGACCCAAACACCTTATCACAGATGGTGGCCCTGAACTTGTTGGGCACATCATGAAGGCATACTGCGCCAATAACGCACTCCAACAGATTTTCACAACCCCTTACCATCCACAAGCCAATGGGCGCGTAGAACAGTTGAATGGCTCACTGGTTCAGCTGATTGACAAGCTCTCACAAGAGCATCCCAACACCACATGGACTAGACACCTGCCCACCGCCCTACTCATCTTACGGGCAAGAATCAACAGAGGCATGGGGTTCAGTCCCAGTACCCTAGCCTTTAGAAAACCTGACAGTTTAACAGGAGTCAGACAAGGGAAGTTATGATCCAAGGTTCCCGATAAACCTCCCCTAGTAACAACCCCATCCCTGGACCAATGGCGTGCCAAGGCCCAGGAGATCAAACACAGAAAAATTGAAGGGGGCACAAAGCACCTCAAAGCAAGGTACGCTGTAGGTGACCCTGTCTACACCCTCAACCCCAACTCCTACAAGTTGGAACCCAACCACCTAGGACCCTTCAAGATAGCTGCTGTCTATGACAACCATACCTATCAACTCAAAGATGCCCAGGAGAATACCAAGAAACTTCACCATGATTGCTTGCGCCCCTGCTGCACCATCCCCACACAAAAGTTGTTTGTGTGGACCTTCCCGGATCTTCTACAGACTCTAATCCTGGTGTCTGACAACAAGAAGGGGGCAAGGAAGGGTGTTGCAACCAAGTTTCTAGACTTGCCTGCTAACATATCTCCTGATACATAGGGGGCGCTTGATGAGTCACCCCTTGAAGTATCTAACGGCATGAGTCAATCTGATGGCAATATTGAATGGCAGGCACTTCATCCTAATTAGGAGTGTTGCCAATTTGACCTGCTGATCTCTGCACAAGTTATTCCTCAGCTTCAAACCCTACATGGAACTTTCCCCTATGCTGCCCCCTTTTGGCCTTGTGGCTTTCCCCATATGGTATATTAATCACAATATTCCACAATAAGCAATACCTTATTCTTAATATTCTGTCTTTTCTATTGGACTCTTGTCTTGCCCAATTCCAAATACTGAATCATCATTGGTTCAGTTGCAACAAAGCCCACTGATGAGAGTTAGCCTTGTTAAACTTCACTTGTGGGACTTAGTACCCAGAGTCTGAATGATTTTACTAATGCAGACTTGAGAAGAATAAGCCTAGGTGGAAGTCACTGATGGGCTCCATAGTAGGGTTGATAGCTATGCTAGATGTAAGGCTTTTAGGTTAAGTTTGAGCAGTCCAAGGAAATATTTCAAATTTATCTAAAGTGATTTAAATAAGAAGAAAAAAGCCAAAACAATCTGAGGAAGCATTAAAATAGGCAGTTCAAAATTTCTCTTAAGTGGCTTGTTTTCAAATAAGAGAATCCAAACAGAACTTTGGAATGGTAAAAGAAGACACATCAGAATTTCTCCAAGCACAAGTTGCTGAAGGGGAAGAAGGCTGAATAGGTTAGAAAAATTGTTGGCTTCAGATTTAATGCCAAGACAAAATTGATGGGGAGACAATAAAGAAAGCATGGCATACTGGGTCTACTAGTGATTTTCTATGGAAAACAGTCAAGTTCAAATGCAGCAAAGCATTTAAGAAAATTGGGGGATGGTTAAATGCACAGATTGTTAAAGTTTCAGTGAAATCTTTGCTGCCTATTTGAGTTCTTTCAAAGTCATGAATCAAAGCGCTTCAGATGTTTAGAGCTGGAAAACATCAATGGGATTGGTTGAGTTCAAAGATTATTTTACTAATAATTTTTCAATTATATAATAGTCTTAATCTTAATGAACTTTATCAAGAAAGAGCAGGAAAATACAATGAGCTTGGTCAAAGTAAGTTTGAAATCATTCTTATTAAAGAAAATTGAGAGCACATTGCAATGGTGGAGTTGCCGCAAAATTTGGAAAGTTTCCAGAATGAGATATAAAATACCAAATGCTCAAAGAATTGAGAGTGTATAAAAATTGTAAAGTTGAAATGTGCAGGCAAAAATCTCCAAGCAAAGGCATTGGTAAAGTGCAGCCTAAAAAGACTAAAACAGATAGCAAAAAATCAGATATTGGGAAATGGCCACTGGATTTTGCAAGTAGAGAATCTCACAATTTGGGTTGAAAATTTCCCCAATTTTGAGATTGGGAGTGTTGAAAAACAAAGCAGATGCCACAGACACTGCAAAGTCAACGCTACAGCCAGCAAGATGTCTCATTGGCATGTAATCAAGGAGAAGCTCCATATTCTATAAAATCTGTAAAACTTAAAACTGTAAAACTAGTGGTAAGTTATGATTTTTATTGAACTACTGCAGCAGTTCTGGTAAATTTTCAAGTGATATTGGGCTTTGGAATAATGCTGTCATTGCAGGGGGGAATTTTTGTCACCAGGCCTCCAGAATTGACCAAAAATTGTGTGATGTCATAAATCAATTTTTGGGCCAAAAAACACCAAATTACCTGGTTTTTGGGGTTTCAGGCCTTAAACAGCAGCTTTTCAGGTCTTATTTGAAGGTTCACCTGCTTGGCCACCACCCACTTCCTGACAATTTCTTGATTCAGGTCAGTGTAAATCTTAATTGGTGTTTTCTGACTGGCAGCTCCTTTTTGTTGGGGTTTCTTGGGGCAAGTGATGCCAACCAAGATGTCTTTATCCATGACACACATATAGTTTAAGCTTTTTAATCCCCCTAAAAGAGATTTAGCCTAAGACAAGAGATAGTTGTTTAAGAGTTGGTGACTGAACAGGTGAAAGGAGCAGTTTTTTGTTAAAGAATATTATCCTTGAACACTTTCTGGGGTTTAAACTTAGTGGAACTTGATCCCAAAGCAGTAAAGCAGAAGCTGGTGACCCCCAATATATCCCCAAAGAAGATGTTGGCCCCCAAAGTCTGTAAACAGTTACATTTAAGAAGGTTTCTAAAGAATCTTCATTCTGTAAATATGGGCTTTTCCCCCCTCACATATTTCAAAGCAGTAGAATCATGGACTCTATTCCTCATATCTTTTACCAAAATGTTGGGCAAGAGGAGTAGTATAAACAGCAGTATAGAAGGTTCTCAAAGAGCCAAACACCTGAGAGGAATGAACAATACTATCAAGAGTAATTTTACTTATAATAATAGAAAGAGAGTTCTTGAGAAAGATGCTTGTTACACTCTTTCAGGAGCTGAAAAACTCTTAAGAAGTACAAATCCAAGCAGATATTATGATATATAAAACAGATGCTAGGATGATGATAGGAAAAGTCCTGGGAGAGTTTGGAGGACTAAAACCACATTATTATACACTGGGATTAGAACAAAGTCATCAGAAGAATGTTAACCCAACCAAGATGGTTGCAGACTTTGATCTAGGACACCCAATGGTCACCTCACAGGAGCAGTAATGCCACAGTGCAAGCTCATGCTATTCTTTTGACCAGATAGCAGCCTATCATTTTAGACATATGGTAACCTCAAAAAATTAAAAAGCCTCAAAAAAATGAATTTGTTTAATTTTTGAGAGCTGCTTATAACTATAATTTAGGGTTCACAGTGATTGAACCTGAAAAGAATCTAATTTTAGCATAACATAGTCTGATAGCAGCTTTAAAAGAGATTTTGTGTTGGGGTTGGTTACTGAGGAAGGTGTGAATAGTCCTTAATAGAAGAAATTTTCATAGAATTATATAAAGTAAATTAGTATTCTATTTAAGAGAATTATTACATCATTGGATACTGTTCCTATTCTGTAGTGTCACCGTTCTTTGAGGAGGATGTCCATGGCAAGTTCACTGTATATTTGGTAGGACACACCATTTCAAAAACAGCATCTCAAAAAACGCCATCTCAAATTTAATTCAAGATGGCGTTTTTTGCATTAGTGATTTTGAATCACAAAAAAATAAAATAAAGAATAAAATAGTTAAAATTTACATATATCTTTATAATGCGGCATTTTGAATTTACACCATCTCAATTCCGTCACTTTGAGTCAGATTAATTAAATCTTATTTTGCTTACTTTATTTACATATTAAATCACTTAGTGTGGGGAGTGTTTACTCCATCTCAACTTTACGTCATTTCAAATTACGCTGTTTATCTAAAACTAAAATAAGCTAGTACCCAAACTAAACAAAGCCTTTGTTATAGTACCAGAAGATGTTCCTATAGTATTAATCTAAGACACTTATACTAAGAACAATCTAAATAGACGCCACTATGATAGTCCTTCTAGTGATTGTCATTGCTGGGTAAAAAAACCAGTTTTTTATATGTAATTTATAACTTTATTTTACATGGATACATTGATAAGAGTTCTCCTAATAAAACATACTTTAATAGTGATTTTAATATGGAAGGGGGTGATTATGCCATTTTGATTTACGTCACTTTGAATTCCACCAAGTTTAATATTGCCCAATCAATTTGATGCACACAATGGATAGGGGAAAATAAGGGGAAATTACATATGACGCCAGGCTATGCTATATCAATTCCCCCACCACAATTCTTGCTTTTCACTTTTCAAAAGTATAGTTTCATGTCTAAAACCACTTAAGCAAAAAATGTAAGAAAACATATGAAACTTTGCAAATATATATTTTTTGATCTCCTCTAAACAACTGGGTACTTTTTAACCCCAGTTGTATAACCTAGTTTTTTAAATATTTAAGGTTTAATCTTTGGCCTGGTTGGGGTAGCTTCACCATGAATTTGTTAATTTAATATAAAAAAGTCAAAAACACTATGTTTTTGAGCTACAGCATCTTGATTACGTCATCTCAAAAACGTTATTTTGACTTCAAGTTTTTAGTCAAAACTCAAAGTTTTGCATACTTGCGTTACTAATAAAAAATTATTTTTATAAAATAAAAAACATTAAAATTTTGGTAGTATATATTTTTAGATCTCCTCTACAATTCTATATAAAAAGGTAATACTTTTATATTAAACATATTTTCATTTTTCTCTTTAAAAACCACTCTCAAATTTCCCATATTTTGATACTAATTCACTTTTAGATGTCTCCCCACCCTACCACCAAAGCTGCGCCCAAGGCCTCCAATGCCTCAAAGTCCAAAATCACTCTGCCCAAGGCCAAAAAAGCCAAGGCAACCCCAAAGAAGCAGCCTTTTAAGACCAAAGCTCCCCCAAGACCCAAACTCCATCACCTGAACAAGAGGGAAACAGTCCTACCCCTCCCCATTCTCCATTTGTTTACTCCCCCTCTGATCCTCAAGATAAGTTGTTTAACTTCAATTGCCATTCTGACCCCACTTCAGAGCCTGAGGATGAAGAGAAGCAGGAGCCTGAGCCTGGTGCTCCTGAAGATGAGCCAATTGAGCTCTGGGATCTTAACTCAATCCACAATGTATGCAACCGAAATGGCACCTTTGCTGTGCCAACAACTTACCCTATCAGCTATCCAATTATGACCAAGAAAGGGGTGCTGGCTTTGTCCACAAGGGCTACAGCTTCAGCTGTAACAACGAGAAGAATCCCATCTGTCAACATCACTTCAAAAGTGATAATGTGTCAGGATCACTCCTGACATAAGCTCTGAATAAGGATCCTAGCAAAAAAAATAAGCACAGTCTAGTGCAAAAGGGAAAGAATTGCAAAATGCCTGATTGAGATGCCATTGCTTCATTAAGCATGATGTCATGGTTGCATAGATGATGTAATTCATGCAATCATATATCAGCTCTTAATCAGCGGATGCCAATACCAAACACGCATTCAAGAGCTCTCAACAGCGCCTACAATTTATATTAATGAATTAAGCCAGGTCAAAAAGGCTAATTGAGAGCTAAATTAAGCAAAAGCAATCCCCTCTCCATGAACTCATGTTGCATGAAATGATGTCATTCATGCAAGTGTATCTCAGCAAATACAAAATCAAAGTGAATGATCAAACACTCATTTTAAAGCTCTTTGTATTTTGAGCATCATTTAATAATGAATAAGTACCCGTAAGAGACCACCTTGCACGTAAAACCAATTGGAATGCAAAACCTTGAGAGGAACTAATCAGATAAGTCCCAGAATTAGGGGATAAAAATAGAAGCAGGCCATGCAGTCCTTGAACAATTTGGGAACAAAATCCAAACCCTGGCCATCAATCCCAGAACCAATCAATGGGGATCCAGGCCCAGACCACATGGCTTGTTCCAGACTCTTGCCAAACCTTACTACCCAGTCTAAAATTAGACCTTGAGGGAGACTTAGGCCCATTTCTCCTACTGATAGTAAGCCATTGGCTACAACCAAAAATTAACACTCCAGACCCAGATAGTATAAGAACAAAGGTTTGACTATATTCCAAATTCCTGATTTAACCCTTATCACCCAGTCTTTTGAGATTCTCCATTCCCTGCTTGCACTCCCACTTGCAAAACTTTGCACAGTGGGAGATACTATAAATAAACACCCTATGAATATCTGATAGCTAAGCTATCATTGAAGTTCAACCCAATCTCTTGCTATCTATATTTCTCTTTAATTATAGAAAGTAAGTTCTGCTGTGTCTTTACAGCTGGGCTTTACATAATGTTGGCTGTCCAGACAGACTCACCATCTATGGGTTCATTTGGTTTAAAGCCCTGACTAAAGGGCATGACTGCACCAAGCCTTTTGATCCTCTATATCAACTAATCCACTGGTTTCTTTTTAAGTAATTCCTACCACCAAAGATCAAACTGCAACTGAGGTCATAAACAATGCTCTCATTAATCTAAATGATACCCAACTGGCAACTGTTGGTGGCGCCTCAAAACTACAGAGATATCTCACTGACCAGATATATGCTCTGAGCACTGAAGGCGTCAGTGCTACATCAATTGACCAGTTGATTCTAACTGAGGAGCAAAAGCTTTCATGGCATGAAGAGAGATTCCTCCTTCACAATGATGGGCAACATGCCCCAGAGCAGATCCTCTGCTTTGCTACCTCCCAGGATCTGCAAAACCTGTTAAAATGAAAGACCTGGCTTGCAGATGGCACTTTCTCCACCTGCCCAAAGCTCTTCACCCAGATTTGGAATATCCATGGGCAGGTTGGCAATCTAGTTCTTCCCCTGGTCTTCTTTTTCCTCCCAAATAAGAAGCAGGAAACTTATGTCCAGGCTCTAACAATATTAAAGGCCAAGTTGGATGAGATCCTCCCAACCATTGAAGAGGAGCCAAAGGAGACTAGAGGGCGCAAGAAAAAGGCCCAGTCAGAGGAAGCCACCCCAACTAAGAAGTAGCCAGAAAGCCTTCCATACCATGAATATCTGGTAGTAGATTTTGAGCAGGCTCAGGCCAATGCTTTTATTAGAGTCTTCAAGAGCTCCTCCCAGGGATGCTACTTCCACTTCCGGCAGGCCCTCTGCCGCTGCCTCCAAAAGTGCTCTGCAAATCATGAGCTGGTCTACAATGAAGGCACAAAGGAAGCAAAAGACGTGTTAAACTGCTTTGCTGCCCTTGCTCTTGTGCAAAAGGAGGAGACTAATGCCTTCCATGATGCCCTCCTCCGCCATCCTTACATTATTGCCAACCAGGCAGCCTTTGCGCCCTTTATTGAGTATTTTGAAACTCAATGGGTTGGTATTTTCAGGGAGCACACCACATTAGAAAAGGCGGTGACTCAATCACATGGAACTTCTTTAAGCAGGTAAAAGATAGCTTAATAAAGACCACCTCTTCTCTTGAAGGGTGACATGGTCAATTTGCCACAAGGGTCTGGGTTCAGAAGCCCAAGTTCAACAAAATCATGGTACATCTCAAACCCCAATAGGCCATCTCTGTCTGCCTCTTTAAAACAGGCATGAAGACCAAGGGTGATCCCCCCAAGCAGACCAAAGCAGTGAAAAAGTATACAGAGATTAGCAAGGTGGTCCTTGCCTACTATCCCAAGGATAGCAAGTTTGAGCATCTCCAAGCTATCTCAGTAGCACTGTCCACCAATGTATGAGCCATCCTCAATAAACTATTGCACTTCTTATTTCTTCATTCTTATCATTCTTTGGCTTTTATTTAGTATTTGGTACAATTATATGCTTATTTTAAAGTATAGTTTATAGTTAAAATAGATGAAAATGGTTGTTTTTGGGTATATTTTAACTTTTGGGCTTTACACAACTATGTTGCTACTAATTGACCCCATTTTTTATTGCAGATTTGGAATCCTGAGGCTTTTTTAAGACTAGAAATGTTTTTTGAATTTTTATTTTTTGGGAATTTTTTGGGTAGTTTTTGGAGTTCAAAAAATCTAAAATTTTAAAACTGTTTTTCCTAGTCGAAATGCCGTAAATTCAAATGGTGTTTTTTGCTATAAAATTAAAATGGCTAAAAATTGAGATGGCGTATTTTGAGATGGCGTTTTTCTGAGATGGCATGTCCTACTGTATATTTTTTTTGTTCAGGCAAGATAATATTTTGAATTGGGTTGAAATTATGAAAATACTACTTCTTTTATCATCTTTTTATCTGTGCTCTGTGAAGCAACTACAGATAAAAGAGCAGAAAGAAAGTTTGGAAGTATATTTTTATTGAAAAAGTGTTTTTATACCCCTCTGGCAGGATATCAGGTGGCCCTGGAAATAAATTAATTTTTGTTTCAGTCTAAATAAGAATATATCATTCTATTTGAACAGTACTAGTGAAACAAAACTGGTGGTAATAGATAATTTGATGTTAAGGAGTTGATACTAGTGGTTGCCCTTGATAGAAAATTTCAATGGTAGAGTCTTGCTGAATTTCAAAGTTTTGACAAAATGGGGGATAAAATTTAAATACTGAAAAAATTTAACAACAATAAAGTTCTCAACAATAAAATTTGCAAATGATAACCTCCAAGTAAAGGCATTGGGGAAAGACAGTCAAGGAAAACTAAGTCAAAAATAAATAAGGCAGTAATTTGAAGAAACAAGACAGGATTTTACAAATAAATTATTTGGAAAATTGGCCAAATAATTTCCCCAGTTTTGGGCTCAGGGGTTGCAGCAAGCAGCACAGAGGCTGAATACACCTTAAAATTGATGCTTCAGCTCAGGGGAAGCCATACATTTTATATATGTTAACAGAGCTCTATTTTGTAGAGTTTTAGGTCAAAAATTGAAAACTGACAAATATCAGATACTTATGGTTTTATTTAAGTACTGGGGTAGTTCTTAGATCCAATCCAGCTCATATGGGTGTTTGGGATGGAATTCTAACATCATCAGGGAGTTTTTCAACTGCACCATCTAAATTAATCAAAATATTATTCTATTGATTTTTATTTTGGGGTCAAAAACATCAAATTACCTGATTTTGGGGGTTTAAGGCTTTAAACAGCTTTTTTGACTTTAGTTAGAATATTCACCTGTTTGACCACAACCCATTTCTGGTCAGTTGATTGGTTGAGTCAACATATTGTTTTTGGAGCACTTTTCTGGGCCAGGCTCCTTGGTAATTGATTTTTGAGGATGGGAAATTCCAACCAAGATGGAACCATCTGTTACAGAAATTGGTTGGTCAAGTCTAAGAATGACCCATGAGGAACAGGGCTTGTCACAACAATATTTAGAACCTTGTAATAAAATCTGCGGACCATGGTATTTTATCATCTGCCAGATGATATCCTAAGTCTTCTAACATTAGGAAAACACAGAGAATCTGTGACTTTGGCGTAACCTTTGGCCCGTAATATTTGTTGTCATCAGAAGTAGAAAGTCTGACAAGGCCCAAGGCCCGGAGGATTTGAGACGGTTCTTCCTACTTCTGGATATAGGTTCATATGGGTCTCTATATTTTACTATAGACAGTTATAATGTATGATGGCAGTATCATCTTTTGCTCTCCACTAATAAAACTTAAGAGAGATCACGTTAAGGAAATAGGACTTGGATCAATCATCAAGTCAAATAAGAAATCATCAGTCTTTTATTCTAATGGGCTGGCTTTAAGGCAGCCCGTCTGCACACATGCTATCCAAGTTAGCTCACAATGCTAGAGGAGACTGAAGTACATTAGGACAGCATAGCATGAGGCCTGGTCTTTTTGGGGTGGTTTTAACGGAAGGCTTGCTTGACATCTTCCACAGATTGGTATCCTTTCTGTCTACCTGGGCCACTTCCAGGGCTAACTAGCCAGCGGTTGGCTACTAGTTCACGGAGATGATTGTTTCACTTAATCAGAGCTACCCTAATACAACAGGCTTGAAGCCTTTTTATCTTAGAGAGTTTGGCCTGACAGCCCAGTCCATTTTGGACTATTCTAGAAGTGTTTCAAATGACAGCCCATGTGATGGTCCTTGTTCTAGGATATAATTAAAGATTAGAATAGTAATTATTATAAAGAGCATATATGAGGTGGTTGTTGAGGTGGACTAATTAATGAGCAATAATTGTATGTTCCCTTAATTAGTTGCAATGCATAGAATTGTTAATGCCAGGATATGATTTGATCATTGATTCATTGATCCTGCAGCCCACGACCCGCACTTTTCTATTGACACCGTTCCAAAGAGTGATTGCCAACTGGCCCGCAATAATTGGTTGAAACCATTAATTAGTCAATATCCCAAAATCCTGACAAACCTAAAAAAGTTTTATTTATTTTTAACAATAATAATTTGTTATTCAATGCTGTATTTCATACAAAATATTTTTTAATATGTGGTTATATTGTATATCTCTGGCTAGTTTATATATTGGCTAAATTACATTTATCTTAAATATGCTTATTAGTTCTAACTGAACATTAATTTACTTTAATTAGATATAATATGTATAGATTGAAAATAGTCAAGAGTCTGGTCCTTCCTGAAATTTAGGATAGCTGATATTTTTCTCTCTTTTGGGAAGGTATTGAGCTGGTGCATCTATGTATTTAAAGCGACTAATAAAGTTACACTCTCAGTAAGAATGAATTTCTATATTTAAAAAAACATATGGGGTTTCAGTGCTGGAGCCCAAATATAAGCCTTAGGAGTGTCGGATTAGTTCAAATTTATAGTAGTATTTTCCAGTGCCCAGCTAGCAATTTTTATTTGTATATGGGATTACAAAAGAGTGCAAGAAAAACACCGCACTAAAAAACCAGACCTTCCTGAAAGGACAAATTAAATTTTACTTTTTAAAATTGAATGTTAACTTTAAACTGGACTTAAGGGTAAATAATAAAGTTTGCATCAAAAGGTGATATAACAGGCTTTGTTTCCTTGTGGATATTATCTTCAATAAAGGATATCTTTTGATAAGGGTATTAAAGAATGCCTATGTTTAATATATTAATTGTTCATGTGATAGCTGGAACAAAATATTACTAGATGGTTTAAATATTTGATTGCCAGAAAATAAAAAGTTGGTTAATTCACTCAATAAGTTTCGATTTTAAATACAAAAAACATTGTAAATAAATACAAAAACTTTATAAAGTGGTATTGTGTTTTATGATGTAAAAAATCTACAAATTCTATTTAATTTAGCAATGCTTCTCAATTGAAGCACTTTCCTTTATCGTTACACACCTTAACATATGCTATGCATGCCTCGGGGGCTTTCTCTTCTACTTCTTCAGGATCACCACCACAGCTCAAGTAGATTTCCTTCAAGGAGGTGTATGAGCCAGCCCCTACTTGACGGAACTCATAAAGCAGCTCTCCCGTTCCCTTCTCAACCACAAAAGTGCCTTCCAACTGAAACCCGTCTCCCTTGAGATCGCCTTGGATGCCTGCCTTGGTAGCAGCCGCAATAGCAGCACGAGTTGCTGAACTCATCAAGTCTTTGAGTCCTGCTGATACTGGTACCTTCTTGAGATCCAAGGCAGTGTGGACACTGCGTTCATTGTCAACGAGAATCTCCCAATCCCAGTAGCCTCCTGACAAGAAATCTTCTAAGCCCACATTTTCAAACCCAATTGCAATCAGTTTGATATTGAGAGCATCGAATTCAGGCTTCAGCTCAGATAGGAGACGGCTCTCATAGCGGCAGAGCGGGCAGCCGAAGCGACGGAGCACTTTAAGAACCACAGTTTGCTTCTTCCAGAAGTCACTGATGATGACATCCTCGCCTTTGGTGTTTTGGACCTTGATTCCATCTAAGAACTTACGCTTGGCAGCAGGAGCGGCAGCCTTCTTGTTTATTTTAAAGATTGATTTCATTCTATGATGCTTCTACGCCACTGAGTCTAGGCTTTTTATAGTGTTTTGTCATCTTTTTAAATTAAGGCTAAGCCAGGGGTTTCTTTGGACGAGGGGGTTCTTGTATTTTGATTAAAGCCACCCGAAACTTTGGCATTTGTTAGTTTCAATACATACAGCCTATCAAAGGATAGACATGGGTTTAGGCAAATGGAAAATAGACCATCCAACGAAACAAATTCCTGCCGCAAAGTGAACCTTGGGGCAAACCTTGTTTCATATACTCGCATATGTTTTATATTATTTTGGAATTTTGCTGGGTTATCTGCATTTGCGATGAGTGGCTCGTTTTTCATGCGAGAATGCGGTTAAAGAAGAATTTTATTAAAAGGTATAGTTTCAGGCCACTCAAAAATAATATATCAACGATACAAGTATATCGAGATAGATCGTTTTTATATCAATTTAACCCCATTTTATCAGTGAAGAGGATATTTTCTTTGCTTTTTATAAATGTAAAGCTTATTTAAAAATCATCAGAAGCTAAATGTTGACGTTACTCAGTAAAGAAAAAATCAGTATCCGTCTTGATCAAACATTTACTTAATTAGCCATGAATCCACTTAAAATCGAATGCATAGATGTTAAAAGCGGGCTCTTTTTAGTCCTGATTTAGAAATTAAAAATTTCCCAATTTATTTTTTGGTGGTTGTTATGAAACAAATAGGTTTCAATAGGTTACAGTTTTAATCACATTATGCCGATTGTAACCTATATACCACCTGTGTAGGAATCGTGTATTCATCCTATCAAATACACTTGTATTTTTTGTTGAGGTAATATTTCCCACTTCAAAACACTTTGAGTAAACTTTTCGTATCACCTTTGCTCATTAAAGCAAAAACTATAAAAAGGTGGGATACACTATTTAGAAGTACGGAATAATGAAAATACCATCAAGAAAACACCATTTAGAAAGACGACATCTAGAAAATCTGTACAAAAACGCCATCCGGAAAAATAGTATCTAGAAACCATATCTCAAATTTCTGACTCAACTACACCTGATATGGTAGTTTTAAAAGCTATCACGCTAAGAGGAATAAACCCATCTAAAAGACAAAATAAACTCATCTGTAAACAAAACCAAAGAATCTCAGATAAAAATTGAGGTGAATCCAAATATATTGTTAACCAATATAAATTTATTTTATTTTTAAATTTTTGTTTGCATATGAGTTATTTTTTCTTACAGCTGAGATAATTTCGTTTATAGATAGTTGATTTTGCTTTCAGATGAGTTTTTTTGCTTAGCACCATAGCTTTAAAACTACTGTAACTTTAAATATAAATTGAAGCTCAAAAAAAGTTAAAAAAATAAAGCAAACATAAAAAGACTCAAAATTGCACAATGAATCCAAATATGCAATAAAAAGGGAATATAAAGTAGTAACTATAGTGCTCAAAGATCCAAAGTCATCACACCAAAAATTGTAGCTTTTTTTGAAATTTAGCCGCATATTGAAATTATATATATAAATTATAAAAATTAAACATAAAAAACACTTAAAGACTCGGAATCAACCAAGGATTCAAAATCTCCAAAAAAAACAGGGTCAGTTAGTAGAAACTATAGTTTACAAAGCTTCAAAGTCATAACACCAAAAGTTTAACTGTTATTTTGTATTTTTGGGTTTTAAAGGTATCAATATTTTCATTATAAAATAATCCAAATGTAAATTATTTTAAAGAAATAAGTATTTATTGTTAAAGAAAAATATTAGACTTTGGCTCCAGATGTCTTTACAATGCCCTTAAGATGATTAAAGCAGTTCTCTTTGGAGTAGTAGACCAAAACCTCTCTTGTGGCACTTGCAAATTTGATCTACTGACCAGCATTTTTTTGGCAACCCCCTTGTTTTTGATGGCTTGGGGGTAAAGCTGGTCCTAAAACATGCTGGATCTTCAGCTTGCTGATAATGATATTAAACATTGGCATTTTAACCTTAATCAAGCGTTAAATTGATTGTGCCACCCTTTAAGTGAAGACGTGATCTTGGCAACCCCTTTTCTCATTCTTCTTCAAGAAGTTCCAACTTATGGAGTCTCCACCCTTGAGAATCTGATGCTGTCCCTGGAACATATCCACTCATTGGTTTTTAAAATATTGAATGCATGAGGCAAAGGTTTCTTGATTGTCTAAAATAAACTTATCCTTGAGTTGCATATAATAAAATGTAATGACTTCTTTGTTTCTGACCATGGCTAAGGAAAAATTAATTGAACATGTTCTTGGCCTCCTTTGTGCCATTTTTAAAGACCAAATTGTTTAGGACTGGATTTTCATCACGTTCTTGCACAAATCCTGGCAGTAGTGAAAGAAAAAATTTGTGGGCTGCTTTTAGATACTTTTATAAATGCATTAACCTGAGCTACCTCAAAATAAACCATTAATGTGATATGATAAAGATTATTCAGGAGTCTTGTTAGACAAAGTTGGTTACTCATGAGATGCCTCCTGGGTAACCTTCTTCTTCTTTTAGTCCATCTTCTCAATTGGCTCATAATCAAGTTTAGGCAATACAACATCAAATTTTGCTTGAGGATGTTCAGGGTGTGAATTAAATATTACCTCTTTTATATAGGAAGAAGAATGCAAACAGAAAATTATGGGTGTTTAATAGGCCATGGGTAGTCCAACTCTGATAAAATAGCTTTGGGGAGGATGAGAATTATTTTTCAACTCCTGAGAAGAAATCTGGAAGTATACAGCAGGGAAACCTTTGATACAAAAGGTTTGAGGTTAAAAGCTATCTTTGGGTTGGCCTTCAGGAAAAAATTAGGGGTCATAACTTAATTCTCTGAAAAGATTTAAGAGAGTTTCCTTTTATTGATAAGGGAAGGAATGCTTAATTTTTTAAAATACAACAAAAATTTAGATAAACTTGTCTTTATTTAGAGTGAGATCCAATATATTTAGTATAATGGAAGCATGGATTGTTCACTAGATAGACAGTGGGGCTATTTGGGCTTGAAACTTTATCAGGATCAGAATAACTAAGATAATGCAATCCAGAATGTGTGGACATTGTAGTCAACACATTTAAGGAAAGGAGACAACTGTTTAAGTCAAAAGCAAACCCAACTATCTCTTTGCGAGTATTTCAATTTGTGGGCAATAGTGAAATAGCTGGATTTACAACATCTCCTCCCTTAAGATTTAACTTGGGAAGTTTATAATTTCAGAGGAATTTAGCATGGACCCAAGAGAAAGGTTGTCCAGAGAACAGCAGCTTTATATTATACTTAAATCTCTTCTTAAAAGTGACTTTACAGGGCTAATCCATAGATAGTCTATTTTGTGTGCACAATCACCAGTACAGTTTTGGTAGTATAAGACTAGATCACCTATCTTGAACTCAGGTAGGGAGGCTTTAGAGGTATTGAAATGCAGTAGTTCTAGGTATTTGAACTTATAGTAACAGTTTTAGGCAGAGGCTTGAATGTCAATAATCTGGTTATCAGTTCTTTCACATGGGTCTTGGGGTTGATTGTGGCATCAAACTCTACTAGCAGGTCCCCAAGATTGAGGGGTGATAGCTTCATGTTCATACAGCATGGTAAAAGGGGATTGTCCTGATACTCAGTGTTTGTTTAGTTGTTACACAAAGAGGGCAGAAGGGGGGACATATCCCAATTGGCAGTATTAGATAGGGTGATTTTCTTCATAATGATGCCAAGGATGGAATTGGCGTGATCAGCAGTCCAATCAGTTAATGGGATATAGTGAGCTAAGAAGGATTGATGAGTGCCCATATCTTTCACAATAGACGTTATCAAATTAGCATTAAAGTTGGTACCACTTTCAAAAATCAAGATCTGTGGACACCCATGCCAGTAAAAGATATCTTGGAGTAGGAAGTTAGCCAAAGTTTTAGCGGAGATATCTTTGATAGCCCTGTATTCAACCTATTTTCTTAAATAATCTACAGCAATTAGGATTAATTGAAAACTAGAGCAAGAACAAGAGAGGGGGCCAAAAACATCAATACTCACAGTATTGAAAGCGTGCTTTGGAGGAATGAGCTTGAATTCATGTTGCAAGGGTCAAAGCACTGCAGTTAAAAAGAGTGACACAAAGAGAGAGCACCAGGGATAAGAGTACATGTTTTCCCAATAGAAGTTTTTGCATAGCTAGCTGTAAGTCTTGGCCAGGCCACCATGCCCAGTATCAATTTTGTCCTGGAGTATAATGGCTACTCTCATGTTGGGTGTACAAACAGAAAGTACAGGTTCTTGACATTTTTGAAAAACCAAAAATCTTAAATCACAGTGTCTTTGGATGGGGCTTGGGGTCCTGGCTGTATCTTCTCAGTTTCAGTAGCCCAGGCAACAGGATATCTAATTAGTTTTTATAATCTATCAGCATTAACAGGTGTAAAGCAATGATTAGCATTCTGGAGAGATGATTAGCATTCTGGTGTTGAGCACCAGGTAAGTGACTACAGTGAAATCATACCCTTGTAAGCACAGGACCAACAAGCCATTCAACCTTCAGGCTCTTTTAGCTGTTTTAGTCATTTAAGGGATGAGTGGTCAGTGACTACAGTAAAGTGGGTCCCGTGGATGTAGTGTCAAAACTGCTTCACAGCATGTAGAACTGCCATTCATGATTTTTCAGTTATGATTTAATTCTTTTTGTGCTGGTTTGCACTCTAGAAGAATAGACCACTGGTCAATCTACATCATATTTGTCCAGCTAGGTAATAATAGTGCCCACAGCAATTCCACTAGCGTCATTATAAAATATGAATTCCTTGTTTTAGTCAGGGTAGCCCAGATGAGAGCTTCTTTGATTTTGGACTTCAGGGCCTCAAATAACAGTTGTTGGCTATCATTCCACTCAAAAAGGGCGTTTCTGAGCAACTGTACCGGGGGCTCACTCAGTTCAGAAAAATCAGGAAGAACTGTCAGTAATACCCCATCATACCCGAGAAAACTTTAACTTCTCAAAGGTTAGTGGGGTAGCATCTTATCAATAGCTTCAAGCTTGTTGTACATAGGTTGATTCCCAGTTTAAGTGACTTTGTGACCCAGTAACTTGAGTTGTTCCTTGAAGAAAGCACACTTTGAAGGTTTAAGTTTCAATCTAATGTTGTGTATCTTGAGGAAGACTGCCTTGAGGTGCTCTAGGTGATCTGTAAAGATAGAGCTGAATACTGTGATATCATCCCATTATTAAATTATATAGAAGAGCTTCAGGTATCTGCTTTTAGAGCTCATTTATTGCTGGAAGGTAGCTGGCACATTGCAAAGGCCTTAAGGCATCTGATTGGGCTTGAACAGACCTTCCAAAGTAATGAGGACAGCCTTCTTGCAACCCTCTGGGGATAAATCTACTTTCCAAACCTAGAGGCTTGATCCATGACAGAGAATAACTTTGACCTTCCCAGGTGCAAAGGGCGTCATCAATGTGAGATAAAATTTAGGAATCTTTCTTGGGAGGGAGTTAAGCCAGTGGTAGTTAATCACAATCCTATATCATGCTTTTATCTTCTTAATAATTAACTAAGGGAATACCCAAGGACTTAGAGAGGGGGCCAGAAACCCAGCATCAAGGAGTTTTTTTAAAGTTTTTTTGGATACCTGGGTGTCCCCAACTTGACTGTAACAATTTTATTTGGCTGTGAATGGAGGGTGCTACCAGTGTCAATCTGATGGATGGTTATCTTTATCAACCCATAATTATTGGTACTGAGGAAAAAATGTCTTTAAACTGATCCAGTAATTATGGAATCTTTTTTGGTGGACAAAAATTATGGGGAATCGGTACAGTAAAGAGGGAAACCCCTGGGGGTCTCTTCAGGTAAGTTAAAGCTGCTGAATGTTTCAAAGGGTAAAAATTACAATAATTGATCCACATTCAACATACACATATTTTTCTAAAACCTGTCCCTGTTATACCTGCATAGTTGTGCCACTTATATTAGCCCACAGCAGCTGCACTGGCTCCTTGTAGGTTTGATCCAAATTGTCATGGCACAAGCATAGTTTTTTTAGTCTCAAAGATGTAGGGGAATAAAAATCCATGATCAACTTATCAAGCAACTCAGTAATTATTTTATAGTAAATGATGGCTTGAGAGTCTGAAAGAATACATAATTCTGAAGGATAAAGTAAGGGGGCT
This sequence comes from Entomophthora muscae, assembly GCA_014839935.2. Classification (NCBI taxonomy): domain Eukaryota; kingdom Fungi; phylum Entomophthoromycota; class Entomophthoromycetes; order Entomophthorales; family Entomophthoraceae; genus Entomophthora; species Entomophthora muscae. Next base: position 67,635 of record QTSX02006609.1, read on the forward strand.
CCTTAAGCAGCAGGGCAATGTGAGAAGAAATGACATATTGAAGGAGTGAGTCCTAAAATTTAACAAAATAATTATGGATGAGTACTCTAAAGTACAAGTCTTGAGACATTTGCTGGAAATGTGTAGAGTTTTCTCAAAGGATAAGGCGGGCTTTATAAACTAAAAGGGAGGGGCATTCATCTTGAAGGTTGACAAGCCAGTTGTATCTCCTCAAAGAACAAGCTCTTACAAGAAGATAATCAATTTTTTCTAGTTCTACAGCAGGAGAAGCAACTAGAAGATTCACAAACCTTATGGATAAGGCAGATTAAGCTCCAATAGCGTAAGTTTAGGCCATGCCAGCAGCTCCATAGGATTGGTATAATTGAGATCTAGTGCTAGCTTAATTTTCTTCATAAACTTGGAGGAGGCCATATTCATAGGCAATCCAGTATCCAGGATAGCTTTGTCTTGACCTTCTGAATAGGAAATTATATGCTGGTGATATTGTTTTTGAAACAAATCAGGTGACATACACATCTTGAGCGTCTTTTAGTTCTCTCTCTTGTTTTGCTAACATGTATCTGAAGACAGGATTCTCCTTTGAACTTTTTAAGGGGCTGGGACACCAAAACTTTGTGAAAGAGAGCTTATGAAAGCTCATCTATCTCTTCAGAGGAGTTCAATAGGACAGTAGAATAGTAGAACTTGTCTAGGTAAGGCCACACCACTACTTTTTTGGCTTTGGCAGGCAGTACACAGATGGTGGTAGCTTTATTAGACCAGAGCTTATAATGTAAGGAATAGTTCCAGGAACTGCCGGCACTAAATATCCATAGCCATTGCTGCCATCTTAGCAGATACTATTAAGATCACAATTCCTAGAGATGATGTAGCACAGGTGAAGAATGGTAGGGCAGATGCGGAAGAAGGAGCATCATCAGCAGAAGAATCAGGGGGAGACTGGGGAGGTTGGCTAACAGAGAGCAGATCTGCCTCTAAGCTGAATCCTCTTTCCCCCTGTTCTTTAGGGTTCACATCCTCTACCCAGGGTTTGGTGCACCTCCTGGAATGATGGCCAACCTTCCTGCAGTTATGGCAGCTCTGGCGTTTGTTTTGTCCATTGTTGCTAAGTGTCATAATACATGGAAGACAAGGAGTGTTACTGGCATTATTTGCACTGTTCTCTTTAATATCATTTTATTATGGGTTAAAGCATGTCTTTAAGGAGATTATTAGTACTCTTCATGGTGGTAAAGAAAGCCTTGTGTGCCTTGAAATGTAGGTAAAGTAGATGACTAACTTTAGAGGCATTAGAGCAGGTGGTATAAGCTTCTTGAGGGGTCAACATTTAACTGGCAATGGGTTGTTGACCTTTGATATAGACCTGATAGATAAATCTTGGTCAGAGTTAACCTGGGCTTAAATACAACATGCATTAATGCATCCTTCATAACCTCCAAGCTGGGGCCACCCCAAACTCTTCAGCTAGACAGTGCTCCATGTCTTCCCAAGTGGCAATGTGAGAGCTCAGGAATCACAACTTCCTGACAAGTGGTATGTAAGCAGGTGTTATTTCTTAAGATCACCTGTTGTTCTCCTTGTGGATGCCTAGTATACTTCAAGAGAGGATACAGCAGTGAAGGTTACAAGATCAAATATCTGTTTGGATATAGGCTTATATTTGGGGTTGATAGAAGAAGATGTGTACTGGTTGCTGTTGCCAGCATTAAGGATGTTAGTTATGGGAATGACCCCAGCTTCTGGTTCATATTATGGATTCCTATTCCATAGAATTAAGAGGCTCTCTTCAAACACTCCTAAATTACAGTGGTTCTGAGTCCCCAGACTATGAGCTGCAGCAGCCAAGGCAATTGGTTTCCCAGCCCATATTTGCTAAGCTGGTACAGCCCTCACAATTACATTGACCTTGTTATAAACATTTATAGCTTAAGGATTGGTGGGGTGAACCTTTGACTCAAGAGATTAATAATAGTGGTCAGCCCCTGGACTCCTCTCTAAAGCATCTTGACAGCCTGAAGCATCCTTGGTAACAGAGATCAAGCTGGCCAGAGCACAGTTGGTTTGAGGTTGGTCCTTCAGTCCAGAGCAGCATTCTTTTTTCTTCCTCTTCTCTTTATATGCTAAAGAAATAATTATTGGACCACAAGAGGCGTTATTGAAGAGCATCACAATCTTCCCATAAAAGCAGCTACTTGGCCATTTACTGCCAAATCTTGAGAGTCCAGTTGGGGGTTAGTAGGAGCCAGACTGGCTTGAGTGGCTTGTTGGTAGAAAGTAGCCTTGAGCTCAGCAATAGCATCCCAAAGCCTGGATTCCCGGGCAGATGTGGTATCATAAGGGGGATGAGAGGTGCTACAGGGATGATGGCAGCTTTTTACTAATTTATTGTTAAAGCTGGAATAGGGTCTCATAAAAGATAGCCTTGTCTAGTCTATAACCTTGTTGCAATTTATTGCTCCATCCATCTTCATGGGACCCTGGAAGAACAAGATGTGAATCAGAACTCTCCCTGGGCTTGTTATAATCTTCTACTTGAGCTTCAAAGCCAAATCATAATTGAAGGGGGCATCTTCCTCCTGGCCACACTAACCAGAGCAATAGTCAATGAGTTCATGCAGTTGATCCAGTGTATGACCAGGTGGGAGAGCCAAGGTTGTCAAGGAAAGAGACCAGATATACCAGGGGCTCCAGGAACTCTTGGGTCGTTGGATATGGGGGCAACTAGACAGTGAGCCCAGGCTTGGTAGGCCGTGGTTTATAGATGCTTGTTAGACATGGCAGTAGCTACCCAGGTAAGAAGCTGGTTTTGAGGATCTCAAGCTAGCTGGCGCTAAACCAGAGCAGGTTGAATAAAATAATCAACTAGTACCAATTATGTCCATGGGCTCCATCAGGCTAGGAATGAGGCTGAAGTACAACCAAAAGAAGTGGATCCTTGGAGCTATTTAAGGGACAGAGGCATGAGGCAGACATAATAGTGATGGTACCAGAGTGTAGAGGAGAGTGTGAAGCTCCAGCTATCTGGTCAAAGCCAAAAAACATTAGAAGGAGCCTGGCAGGCCCAAAGACAGCACTGTGACCATGGGGGTACATAGAGAATCAGAGATATTCTTTTCAAGGGGAGGTCTAGAATCTTTAGGTGAACTGGGGTCTTCTGTAACCAAGGGAGAAGAACCCAAGAACACAAATGATAAAAGAGTGACTGAGGGGCTGACAGCCCCTGTAATGAGCCCTGTTCTTTGTGTCCAGGTCTTGGGAATGACACCCAAGATGGAATGTCAGGGGATCTTTATCAAAAGATGTTTGCGGCTAGAGCTAGAAGGTGGTTAGCCTTCAGGATAAAGTAAGGGGTTGTCAACTTAACTTCCTGGGAGTGGGAGAAATAGTGATTTCCTTTAAGCAAGGGGAAATGTACTGGAGTGAACAAAAATGGTTACATATGTGGATAAACTTAATATTTGTTATTAGGGAGTCGAATATTATATAGTTCTTGATAGCAAAGATCAATCACTAGAAGGACAGAGGGAGAGAAAATTCTGGATACAGCATTGGGATCAGAATATGTTAGGGGATAGGATCTGAATTGTTGGATATTGGTAAGTTACTGTTTATGGAAATGGAGCAACCATTGGATTCAAAAGTGAATCCTTCTAGGTTGTTGTTCATATCATAATTAAGAAGATAAGATATCATATAGTATTATGGGAAGCCATATGCTGTCCATGCACATTATGAGGTTTGTCCAGGTAGTGTTTCTCTTAGGATTTGAATTGTTTGATCTCTGAACAACATGAGAGTGAGGTAGGAGTTCCAAAGGCTAATCTGTATTAGTTGATTTTTGGAGGAATGAATTCCTGGGAGGGAGTAATTGTAAATGTTGTGACATCAGTGATTGGCTACCAGTAGTATTTGCCTCTAAGCCATTTTAATTGGTTTAAACCTCATAGAGAAGTATACGTGATTCAAAAATTGATCGGGTTTGAAAATTCTATTACATTGTAATCTAAACATTGGGATGTTGAATTTATTTCCAAAATGAACTTCTTAGAAAATAAAAGCTATTAATAATATCTAAAAGATACATTGCTAACAAAGCCAAACAGTATTTTAATTGATCAATAACCTATCTAGCTGAAGCATTTTCCTTTGTCGGTACACATCTTGACATAGGCGATGCATTCCTCGGGGGCTTTCTCATCCACCTCATCAGGATCGCCACCACAGCTCATGTATATTTCCTTCAAGGAGGTGTAGGAGCCAGCCCCTACCTGACGGAACTCGTAAAGCAGCTCCCCAGTTCCCTTCTCGATCACAAAGGTCCCGCCCAGCTGGAACCCATCCCCCTTGAGATCACCCTGGATACCGGCTTTGTTGGCGGCAGCGATGGCAGCACGGGTCGCCGAGCTCATCAGATCCTTGAGCCCAGTAGATACTGGCACCTTCTTAAGATCCAAGGCAGTGTGGACGCTGCGTTCATTGTCAATGAGAATCTCCCAATCCCAGTAGCCCCCTGATAAGAAATCTTCTAAGCCTACATTTTCAAAACCAATTGCAATTAGTTTGATCTTCATAGCATCGAACTCAGGCTTTAGCTCAGATAGGAGTCGGCTCTCATAGCGGCAGAGCGGGCAGCCGAAGCGACGGAGCACTTTGAGGACCACGGTTTGCTTCTTCCAGTAATCGCTGATAACGACATCCTCGCCTTTGGTGTTTTGGACTTTGATTCCATCTAAGAACTTGCGCTTGGCAACGGGAGCGGTGGACTTCTTGTTTATTTTAAAGATTGATTTCATTCTACGATGCTTCTACGCCACTGAGTCTAGGCTTTTTATAGTGTTTTGTCATCTCGTAAATCAAGGCTGAGTCAGGGGTTTCTTTGGACGAGGGGATTCTTGTATTTTGATCAAAGCCACTCGAAACTTTGGCATCTGTTCGTTTCAATGCTGCAGCCAATCAAAGAATTAACATGTGTTAAGCAAAATGGAAAATATGCCATCCAATGAAACAAAATCCTGCCGAAAAATAAGCGCCCAGTAAAGACTGGTTCGTTGTCTTAAAAGTCCTTTTGGAATGGTTTAAAGTCATAACATCTCTATTTGACTTGTGGTGCAGGTTTCGAATAGTCGTCGGTTTCTGATTGATTTTGGCTGAGTGATGGTGGGTTTGGCTTGAGGGGTTCACTTTGGTCAAGTGAGGAATAGATTAGTGGGTTCGCTCCACTAATCCTAATCTAAGCTGCTAAGGTGAGGTTAAAGGCACGGTTTTTATAAAACGAATAAGGCCCGTGTTAGAACCCCACTCACTTTGCCACCTTGCTTTACGAGGTCATATCTCAGTTCAGCCTTATTGGATTTCACTTCTTCGGGCATCCTACCCCTTGATGCATAAACTGTACAACTCTGCGCTTTGGAGTGCCTTCCCTTTGTCCAGTATATCTTCAACAACCCCTTTGATTGGCCGAAAAATATGGCAAATCTCATGATTTTTTAAAAGAGCTGTTTTAAGTAAATATTCGAAACAAAGTCAAATGTCCAATTAAATTAGTTTATCTGGAATGTTGGGATCTTATATGACCTGGAAACCAACTTGTAGCGTCGTGGTCAGTTTTAGATTAATGATCCATCTTAGTTTTGAACCCCGACTAAGCAAGAGCTAACCAATCAAACAAAACAATCCCTAGGTATCTGACCGCCCTTGATGGAATAATAAAACACCAAGTTCCATCTAAGTTTTACAGTCCAAAGGATCCATAAGCTATAACCACCTATTAATTCTGCCCAATACGGGCTTAGGAACCTCTAAACTGACCTATAATGTGAGTTACACTTTCGGATTAACACAACAGATGTCCATCTAAATTTTACAGCTATAGTGATCAAGTAACACTAGATTGAAACATGTCTGGGTTGAAAGATGACTGCGGTTAATTGCAAGCCATATACTGCGGCCTTAGGCTCAGTTCTCCCAGAACAGAATCCCAATTCATTTACATGCTCCAGCGATTGAAAATTATTAACCAAACACTACACATGTTCCATATTAATCCTTTGAACTCAGCCCAACTGTCTTGACTTGCTGAAGTGTAAAGTTGAACTGGCCCAAGCCTAGGCGGTGGATCCTAGCCTAAGCGCGATGCTGATTATATTGGAATCCAAACCGATCAAACAAATCTTTTGGGCCTATCTGTACTGAGCTTTTCAGAGCTGCTGAGATGGACAAACCAAAGTCAGGTAAAAGTTGCCCACAGAAAAATACCAAGCAAACGACATTTAACCTTCACTTCATTCCGAATTAAAAACAAGCTTCAGAAGAGAAATTTCTCTTTCTCCAGACAATCCAGCAGATTCTATCCAGGAAACCGGGGCATCAGGTTTTAACCCCAGCTTCTTAATCAGATCGCTCAAAGCTCTGCCTATACTTTTTAGTAAAATATCACCCTGTGACCGTACTACAGTCACTGCTAAGCATTTAGCCGAATAAATGCTCCAAAATATTAAGATGTTCTGTTTTTGCTGTTTATTACATATAGATAGGTTTGTGTGGAATTCTTGAGGGAAAAGTTCCTAGAAACTGGATATCTATGTTTAATAAAAGTACAGAATATGGATGTTTAGTTAGGTTAGGCTAACTAAAAGAATTGAGGCAAGATTGGCCAAATCAATCTTGGAGACTAGGCATCTCAAAATGGGTTAGTTAATCAGGAAGATTAATTAATAAATACAGGATTTAATTAATGAGGATTTAATTATATTAAAATGGTCTTGACTTTGTCAAGAAGTTTGGTTAAGGTTAACCATGGAAAAAACCCCAGGATTTGGGTTGAAAGCGCCGTGTTGGCAAATTTATTGGATTAGAAGCGCCGCCACGCCACCTAATGAGTTTGAGATGCGCCGCTATCAAATTTTCTCGGGCGCTGGGGCGCTGCCTGGGGAAATTGCTGGGCGCCGCAGTGGCGCCTGGTTTGAGTTTTGAAGCAGTTTAATGGGTTTTAAAGGCAAAAAACCATTAAATGCAAAAATAACTAAATAAAGGCAAGGATGCCTAGGAATTCAGGTTTGATCAGCTGGTTCCCAGTCGGAACACTGATAGCTGAGTTTAGGATGTACAATCCACAGGGTTTTGGCGCTGGGAGCTGGGGAAGCTCCATGCCAAATTGGTATATTGGGTTGAATGGAGTCAGGTGACTTCTACCCATTGTAGGTCAATTCTCATAGGTTGAGAATTGTTGGTGATCTTTCAGGTAAAGATCTATGTTGGATGACTTGAATGTCATAGGCCACGTGACGCAAATCATTGGTTGATTCAGGAACCGGAGGGGTTTTCAGCTGTGTATGCCCCAAATGATATATAAGCAAAAACAGTTAAACATTAATAAAATATATTCATTGTCAGTTTCAATGCTTTCCCCTCACCTATTTTTCAATTGTCATGCCTTCTTTGTTAAAATTTGAGAGAGCCAAGTTTGGGGTCCTTTGTGTGAAAACTGCTGCTGCAAGAAAGGAGGTTCCTACAAGTACATTAGAAGAAGCTTGGACCAGCCTGGAGGTCACTAAGACTGTTCCTGCCAAATTGTTAGTAGAAGTAAAGGCTGCGTTTGAAGAGCTGTATTCCGATTACTTTGCAAAGGAAGGGACTCCTGTCCAAGGGAACCAAATTTATGCTTGGGATGCTTGGAACTTGTTGGTAGGATGGGATGAAATCTTGCAACAAGTAAAAGAGATGGCAAATCGTGAAATTGAGGCGTTGAGAGCACGAGAGGAAAGAAGCGTTGAAATCATGGCTTGTTGGCAGGATGACAATAAAGTGTTATCCAAGAAAATTGCCTCCCTGGAGGCAAAGCTCCTCAAAGCTTCATCCCAGGAAGGTAACAGCAATAAGAGTCAAGGGCAGAATAATGGAAGGATAGACTGGTTAGGCCTGGATCCGTCACAGAGCCCAACGCGGGGGCAGAAAAAACCCATGGTGAAAGGAGTCCAGTCTATGCTTGCCAAGATGTCACCGTTCTCTGGAAATCCTGAGGAAGGAAACACTTTCCTGGAGGGTTTCCTTATACAAGCCTCTGGTCTAGGGGATGATGAGAAACGTCATTGGTTGAAAGTTCTTGCAGGACCTGCCTGTTTCAAGTGGTTTGAAAGACGTAAAGGCGACAATTGGACCATCTTGTTAGAGGAATTTTGAGTCAGTTACACTGTAACCCTTAGACCTGGTGATGCTCTTGAAAAAGCTCGAGTATTTACTCAAGCTGGCCATGAGACGGTGTCAATGTACCTTTCCAGAATGGAAGAGTTCCTAGCTTTTGTTGACGTAGAACACAATCAGGATCTGGTGGAAGATGCTTTCTTCACTGGAATGTGGCTTGGGCCGAGAACTCAGGCTTCTATGCTACACTGTGAAAAGATGTCATGGTCAAAAATTGTTCAGAAGGTCATTCAAGTGGAGTGGGATCTTGGTGGTCACCAACACAGTGCTCCTCGTTCCAGAGCAGGAGCTCATGTGGTGGCAGGGGGGAAAATCTTCTGAGAGAACCAGACGTCCAAGAAGTCCCTCTGATAAGGACCACATGTCTAGATTTAAGCGGGCATGTAAGTTCCCCATGGCCAAGGGATACTGGATCTGTGGAAAAGACAGCCATTTCACTGGAAAGTGTCCCAACTGTGCGGAATTTGACAAGGAGCACCCTGACCTTATGTTTAAGGATTCGGGAAAAGAAAGGCAGGCTTAGGTGTCTCAAAACCTGTGTCCAATAATTTAGAGAATAATGGGAGAATGAGACTTCAATCTGGGAAGGCTTTGAAGGAATACAGGAAAAGCGCCAGTCAACCAGTGGAACCACCCATACAGGAAATTGATGTCTCTCGTCCAACTCTGCCTGAGGGAAGTCCAGACGCCTCTCCAGATGAGTGGATATTGGATGTGCGCTTAGGGATGAAGGAAGACGGGGAGATTACATGGCAGCCTGTGCAAGTTCAGTTGAGTGTGGATCAACTCAAGGAAGTTGAATGGCGTAAAAAGGTGGCCCAGAGTATGCCTGCACTTTTGATTGCAAAACCTTTTGTGTGGGCATTACAAGGGGTTATCCTTTTGGATATTTTGCTCAATGGTATCTCCACAAAGGCAGTCTACAATCCAGGGTGTGCTGGAGTGGCAGTATCAAAGAACTTTGTTTGTAGACATGGCATGGACCCATCAAGATTAGTCACTTTGACCTTATCTTCCGCAGATGGGGTTATCACCATTGAACAAGACGTGTTTGATGAGGTGGTAATAAAATGGAAAAATACCAAGGTCAAGACTTCCGCCGTAGTTTTACCCAGGGCAGGATTTGATGTTCTGCTTGGTATGACTTGGATTGTTGAGGCCAAGGTGAGCCTGGATGCCATCAAGAATGTCTTGGTTCATGAAGGAGTTGAATACGCTTATCAACAACTGATAATTCTGCCAGCACCAGAAGACGTTCAGTCAGTTGTCATCTACGCTGAGGAACATTGCTCAATTCCACCAAAGTGAACCGCTTGGTTAAAACCAGTAGCTTTCAATTGCGGAACGCAAGGAGGACAGGTTATCCCAGAATTGCCCCATCATATATCCTCAAATATTGCAATATTTGAGGATGGTTCAAATGGTGAATCCCTCAAGTCCTGGAAGTTATTCAACACTTGTGTGGTTCCTGTAGACATTCAGCAAGGCCAGCGTATTGGAGTTTGGATGCCTGTAGTTGGAGAAGTCACAACAAATAAACCTACTGTCTCTTATTTTTGTGTGCCCTTCAACAATTTAACCCGTATACTATGTCCAAGTGAAGCACCAGGTACCCCGTTGTATACTCTGGTGTGGAAATGGAGTAGTTGTTTCTCGTTAGACAAATATGATGTAGGGAGAACTGGTCCACCTTATATCATAAAAACGCTTACTGGGAAGCCATACAAAGGATATGTACCCTGTTGTAGTCCTGCTGCAGTTGCTGCAATCAGAGAAGAGGTGGAGAAGATGCAAAGAGCCGACCTGATTGAGAAGAGCATCAGTCCTTATTCTGCTCCAATGGTTTGTGTTCCAAAGCCAGATGGGAATATTTGTGTTTGTATTGATTTCTGAATGGTAAACAAGGATATTGTAAATGATGCCTACCCAATGCACCAAATTGAGAATCAGCTGGATGCCATGGCTGGATCTTCTTGGTTCACCACTTTGGATCTGACTAAGGGATATCACCAACTGTTGATCAATGAGAAGTCTAAGGAGGTTACAGCATTCTCTACACCTGATGGTCTTTATCAATGAAAAGTCTTGCCATTAGGAATGAAAACAGCCAGTGCTGTGTTTCAGCAAGTGATGGACCAGATTATGGCGGGATTGCAGCCTAGGTGTGTCTCGGTGTATATAGATGACATTACTGTATATAGCCCTTCCTGGGAACAACACCTGAAGGATCTTGATGAAGTATTCCACCAAATCAAGAAAGAAAAGTTAAAGATTAGTGTATCTAAAACTAAGCTTGCCTGTTGAGAGGTCAAGGTGTTAGGACATATTGTGAATTCTCAAGGGATTAAGCCAAGTCCTGAGAGAGTTACTCCGTTGTTGAGCATGAGATCACTACAGTCGGTCCGAGAGGTGTGGGGATTTATGGGATTGGTGAATTTCTATCAGAGATTCATTCCTAATTGTTCTGCGCTTGAAGAGCCGTTGTTTGCTTTAACAAGGAAGAATGCCAGGTTTGTTTGGGGACAGGAACAGGAGTCAAGTTTCTTAGAGCTGAAAAAGAGACTCTCCAAGGCCCCCATCCTAAGATTCCCCAATTGGTCAAAGTTGTTCTACATTGAAACAGATGCAAGTTCAACTGGTCTGGGTGCCGTTCTTACTCAGGAAGGAGAGTCAAAGTTGTCCCGGCATCCGGTGGTGTATGGTTCCAAAACATTGGGGACCACTCAAAGGAAATACTCTGCTACTGAACGTGAGAGATTGGCGATAGTATGGGCGGTGGAGCATTTTAGGACGTATATCCTAGGAATGCCATTCATTATAGTCACTGATCACGCAGCATTGAGAGCGCTTTGGACTAAGGAAGACTTACAAGGCTGTATGCAGTTGTATGCTGAAAAACTCTCTGGATATGACTATGATATTATTTACCGACCTGGTTTGGAAAATCAGATTCCCAACTTATTATCCCAAGCGCTGTTGGCCTGTGAAGTTGAGATGCAGGAAGCCCAGGAAGCTTTATTGAGGAATAGGATTTACGTAGAAAAATCCAAACGTCTTCAAGTGGTGAGAGATCTTCATGTTCAATGGGGGGTCACCTCAGATACGAGAAGCTCTGGCAAGCAGTAAAAGCCTGGTACTGGTGGTCAGAGATGAGAGCTACTGTCCTCCAGATTTTACAAGAATGTGAAGTGTGCTCTAAGTTCTCAGCGGCAAAATCTAAGGTACAGCTCAAGTCAGTGATGTCACATTATCCTTTTGAGTTGGTCTCAATGGATACAGGTCATATCACATTACCAAGTGGTCGGAAAGAATACTTTGTGGTTGCCGTTGATTCTTTCACAAAATGGGTAGAGGTTCAAGCAATGGCTAAAGAAACAAGTGTTGCACTTGCTAAGTTTCTCCAAGAAGAAATCATAGCACAACATGGTTGTCCTGAGAAGGTTCTCACTGACAATGGACCACCCTATGTAGGACCAGCCTTGACTAAGGAATGCTTAAAATGGGGTATTTCTAAGTTAACCGCAGCTCCCTACCATCCTGAGACCAATGGGTTAGCCGAAAGAACCATTGGAACTTTAAAACACATTATGGAAAAATTGGCTGATGGAGCTACAACCCGTTGGAAGGATCACCTAGCAATGAGTGTCATGGCATACCAGACAATGCCCCATGATTCTACTGGGTTTTCACCATTTCAGATGTTGTATGGCCAGGAGACTACAACCAGCACTGAAGTGGGCCAATGGGAGTTTGTGGAAAAGAATTCCTATGAAGCTGCTGTAGAGGAACATGCAGCCAAGATGCAGAAGTTATTTGCCGAGGCAAGGAGTAAAGGAGAGCGGGTTCGAGAAAAGCGTGCCGCCAAGTGGAACTCAAAGCCTGGAGTACTTCCTTGTGATCATTTCCAGGTTGGAGATCTGGTGTGGTTTGATCAAAGGCGCCAAGAAAAGCACCCAAGAAGAGGTCTTCAGCAATGGGTAGGGCCTATGAAGATTATTTTGGTTAGTCCAGGGCCAAACTACCTAATTCAGGGGGTTGGAGCTGCCTTGGGAGAAGAATGGTCCCGTGTTCATCCTCAATTCCTTAAGCTATTCCATGGGGAATTGGAGCTTATAAAGATCTGAGAAGATGAGGCTGATTCCCCCAAAGGGAAGGAAGGGGCCTTGTGACTGTACTACAGTCACTGCTGAGCGTTTAGCCAAATAAATGCTCCAAAATATAAAGATGTTCTGTTTTTGCTGTTTATTACATATAGATAGGTTTGTTTGGAATTCTTGAGGGAAAGGTTCCTAGAAACTGGATATCTATGTTTAATAAAAGAACAGAATATGGATGTTTAGTTAGGTTAGGCTAACTAAAAGAATTGAGGCAAGATTGGCCAAATCAATCTTGGAGACTAGGCATCTCAAAATGGGTTAGTTAATCAGGAAGATTAATTAATAAATACAGGATATAATTAATGAGGATTTAATTATATTAAAATGGCCTTGACTTTGTCAAGAAGTTTGGTTAAGGTTAACCATGGGAAAAACCCCAGAATTTGGGTTAAAAGCGCCGCGTTGGCAAATTTATTGGGTTAGAAGCGCCGCCACGCCACCTAATGAATTTGAGATGCGCCGCTATCAAATTTTCTCAGGCGCTGGGGCGCCGCCTGGGAAAATTGCTGGGCGCTGCGGTGGCGCCTGGTTAGAGTTTCAAAGCAGTTTAATGGGTTTTAAAGGCAAAAAACCATTAAATGCAAAAATAACTAAATAAAGGCAAGGATGCCTAGGAATTCAGGTTTGATCAGCTGGTTCCCAGTTGGAACACTGATAGCTGAGTTTAGGATGTGCAATCCACAGGGTTTTGGTGCTGGGAGCTGGGGAAGCTCCATGCCAAATTGGTACATTGGGTTGAATGGAGTCAGGTGACTTCTGCCCATTGTAGGTCAATTCTCATAGGTTGAGAATTGTTGGTGATCTTTCAGGTAAAGATCTATGTTGGATGACTTGAATGTCATAGGCCATGTGACGCAAATCATTGGTTGATTCAGGAACCAGAGGGGTTTTCAGCTGTGTATGCCCCAAATGGTATATAAGCAAAAACAGTTAAACATTAATAAAATATATTCATTGTCAGTTTCAACGCTTTCCCCTCACCTATTTTTCAATTGTCATGCCTTCTTTGTTAAAATTTGAGAGAGCCAAGTTTGGGGTCCTTTGTGTGGAAACTGCTGCCGCAAGAAAGGAGGTTCCTACAAGTACATTGGAAGAAGCTTGGACCAGCCTGGAGGTCACTAAGACTGTTCCTGCTGAATCTTTAGTAGAAGTAAAGGCTGTGTTCAAAGAGCTGTATTCCAATTACTTTGCAAAGGAAGGGACTCCCGTCCAAGGGAACCAAATTTATGCTTGGGATGCTTGGAACTTGTTGGTAGGATGGGATGAAATCTTGCAACAAGTAAAAGAGATGGCAAATCGTGAAATTGAGGCGTTGAGAGCACGAGAGGAAAAAAGCGTTGAAATCATGGCTTGTTGGCAGGATGACAATAAAGTGTTATCCAAGAAAATTGCCTCCCTGGAGGCAAAGCTCCTCAAAGCTTTGTCCCAGGAAGGTAACAGCAATAAGAGTCAAGGGCAAGATAATGGCAGGATGGACTGGTTAGGCCTGGATCTGTCACACACCCATACAAAACTATAAAAATATGCATATTTCCTCTACTTTTGTTAAGAATTTATTGCAGGCCATATATATTTTTGCTGTGATGATGAGTTTGCCCTAGCCAATGCTCAGCACCAAGAGCTTGTGTCAGTCAGCAGCCAATAGGGTTACAACCAATATCAACACTTGCCTTCCCTCATGCCTTAATGCACACTAGGGGCACTCACAAAATCACCCATGATGTATCTAACAACCTGAGACATTCCACCTCTAATGTTAAAATATGGTCAATATATCACAATTATAAATGCTGTCAATTTCAGAGACAATCCCTTAATTATATCTTCACCCTCCAAACCATAATTAGATCCTGCCACCATGCCACCCATGGTAGATTTTTGGCTCCATTTTCAGTATATTAACTGCCACTCCCAATAAAGCGACCATCTTATCCTTATTCTCTGTCATTTTCTCCTGGCCTGTTGTTTTCCTAATTAAAATAATGAGCTATAAGTTGTTCAGTTGCAACATCATGATCAGCATTGAGTCCAATTGATGCCCTACCTTTAATAAGGTTCATAAAATAAAGGGCAGGTTGTGGGCTGTATGGCTACAGCTCACATCAAGACCTTCCTCCCATCCCTGATGGGGACATCCCAAGGGTTAATTCATCTATCCTGACCAACCTGTAATTACTCAAGTTTATAACTGGCTTGTTCTGGGATAACCCAGCACCAGTACCACCCCTTCCCAGTTAAATCTCTCCCAACAGATGCTGAACTTACAGTTAAACTGTTCATGGGAAGTATAGAAGGTAATGACATAGCAAGTTGGCTACATTTCACAGAGTATATATTTGCATCCACCAGGTACTGGGACCTGTGTGGGTGGTCATAGAGTCAGGGCGCCCTTCTAGGCCTGCACCACCTGTTTCATCACTTGGGTGGACCAAGAGCTGGAGGTCACCTGGGCCACTTTCAGGTGAGTTACCAAGTCTAGCTATAGTGAGACCTTCTTGTTGCTGCTGATGGAACTTCTTCATGTGCTATCAAACAAATGAGAAGGGTCCAGAGTACCTGGCTGCTTGACAGCAAGCACTTGTTGCCACCCCAGGATCTATACCTAATGAAGATATGATGATTTCTGCCCCTGTCATCAAAGGGTTAAATATCCCAGATCTGCAGATGGGTGCCAATGGGGCTGGCATTAACTAACAACTGTTACTGGGCTACTGCAGCAGCAGATACTCAAGCCACAGTGGGGATTGAAACCCCACCAACACATTCACCCAGCCTTGTCCTGCCCCTGGTAGGGCTTGCAATAGGATAGGTTGCCCCATCCCCGCCAGTAAGATAATGGTAACCAGGGCCCTTGTGAGGGGAAATCCAACTAGCACAGATTGAAGGTGTCAGGGCCCAGAGTGCCCTGGACAGTCAGCTGGCCTCTCTAGAGGTGACTAAACATGCAGCATGAAAACCCCCACAAAGCACTTCCCAGGGAAAAATACCCCTCTTTCCACTAACAAATGGCCTGGGATTTGAGAGGCACATGATCCTCAAATCCCTGGCATCAAGCCTGTTAACAAATCTGGGCCATCTACCTATCAGGAAATGGCACATTGGGAACATGACCGTTTGATTGCGCAATTGGGCAATCAATCCATTGTGGGAGCTAAAAATAACTGTAGCAACTCGCCATGCTGCAAAATTCAAAAGGTTCATGTTATAACAGCCAATGAGAGCTCATCCTCTTGGCCATGCGCGCAAATTCCAGGTAAAATTGCAAATCCACCTCCAAATGATGTCATCAGTCCTCTGGTGGCACAAAAGACCATAGAATCAACAGTAAGTATAAGTAGTGAGGGGGGAGAAGCCCTCCTCACTGTTGACATCTTAATAAAGCAAGTTTATGCCTAGAAATTATTATCTTATTGCAGGAATTGTCTATTTTTGCTCAAATTTAATTATTTTCTTTGAATCTATTTGTGAATCCACCACAATATACAAACTAGCCTATCCACATCCACCTGGTTATACTCCTGCTGCCCTTGCTGAACCATCCTGTGCCCTTGATATGGAGTATTTCCATCCACACCATTTAATTCTGCCGCCGACCATGAAGGAGATTCCAACTGCACCTCCTCTCCCAAGTGCGCCGCCCACTCAGGATTTCAGCAAGCTAGGTTTTGTCTACATCACCATATTGGGGCTGACCGACCAAGCCGTGCCCCATACTGGGAGTTACTGCCCTCTGGCCACTGCCCTCAACTACCTGGTATGGATTGTGCCTGTTGTGTACATGGCCTTTCAGGCCCAGCCTGCCTCCCCTGTGGGAGCCCAACCAGACTCTGATATGGGCTGTGACAGAAGGCCCAGAGAAGGGCTCAGAGTAGACCTGGTAGGCTCCCAAACCCTGCTGAAACACTCCTGCTGCTCTCCTCAGAAGACACCTGGACGTACCTTGGATCAAAGCCCTGGGATTATGGGTTGCAGCCTTCTTCACCCACAGGAGCTCAGAGGCCAGCACATCATACCCAGCTTATATGCCTGCAACCCCTTGATAACCTTTCCTGCCGGCATCCTAGCCTCAGAACTATGTATCATCCCATCTGCTCAAGCATTTCCTGATTTTGATGTATCTGGATCCAGAAGGAGGGGGGTAATCTACTGCCCCGGGATCCCCAGCCCTTCCTGCCAACCTCAAGCTCCCTGCTAGCCTTGGCACTCTTCACCAGGTGTCTGAAAAGCTTCTTACAGCCCAGTATGTATATCCCCTGTGATTATCTGCATCAAGAGCTGCTTCCCAGGTGAGGGCAGGGGTGGCTAAATAGAGCTTAGTCACCTAAGAAATTAAGATGGCTGCTGGGGGTTTGGTCTACTAAGCCTTGATAGGTGGTAAGGATCTGCCATGCTCAAAAGGATACTTACACGGAGATGGAGGAAAACTCTTGGGAAGATCCTTCCAGGGAAGAGGGGGATAATTGTACTGGGCTGCAGAAGCAGGTGGCAGCATGCCCAGGTTTGATCAGGCCTGGTGCACTAGCCCTAATTGCTCTTACGTCTGGGGATCCCCCTGTTACCTTGAGTAGAGATGATGGCAAGGAAGCAGGGTTGGGAAGAGGCTGGGTATGGGGTTCCTGTCCACCAGTCCCCAAGTGTGTCCTGGATTGTAGCCAGGGATCAACTGGAAGGGGTTGTCATTATCTAGTAAGGGAAAATGTATCTCAGAAATATGTATAGGGGTCAAAATGGGCTTTTATTCACTCTCAGGAGGAAGATCCCCTTAGAAACCTTCTGGTATATGGCCCAGGGCGTCAAGGAAACAATATGTATTTGCCAATACTTGGAGCCCTCCAACAATATCTTGTACTCCTTGTACTTGGTCTTGGACTCCTGCACCTTAGTCTTGGACGTCTGCTCCTTAGACTTGGACGCCTGCTCCTTAAACTTGGACTCTGGAACTTTAAACTTGGACTCCAGCGCCACACTTAGGCTCCAGCTTCTTATTCTTGGGCTCCTGCTCTGTTATCTTGGATTGTATCAGTTCAACCAAGCTCCTGCTGGTGATCAAAAGGCTTCCAAAACCTCTTGGCAGAAACTCAGAAGACCTGGGAAAGATCTCCAAAAAGACTGTCAAAAGACCCCGTAACTTTCCAGCCAGCCACCTTCTTATAGTGTCCTTTTCCCAACGTTTCCGCCTTCAAACTGGCTTTCTTCATAAGCTTAAACCATTGCCGCTTGCTTTCCTATAATAACTTAAGCTTACATAATTACTTTCTCAAAAGCTTAAAGTATTAATTCACTATTTCCTCACTTATACTTTAAGCTTTTGGCTTCCAACCAATCATTTTCATCAGGAAACCTACCAGAACTCAACCAATGAATGCAGAGCGTGGAAATAGACCATTTCTGAAGTTCCACGGGATCCAACTATGAAAATCACTTCCACAGCTCAAACCACTCAAATCAATAACTCTTTGTGCACCAAAGCGTTAACCAGTCCATTATTCCGGCACCATTTTATTTAAATTGTTCTTTCTGGACCTCTTCAACGTTTTCCCATATATTTACAAATATAGTAAAATCCAAGGAAAACGTCCCACCAAAACAACTTTGTATCCCGCTCTCATAGCAACATACCTTTGTCTATCCTAGGAACTTAATAAATAAATATCTTACCCACACTTCTATCCACATTCCTTCTTGATTTTAGTACTAAACCAAGGTAAAATATTCCACATCTTCCCACTTTGGCAAATTAATTTGGCAAAATCTTGGCTTGTTTCTCCGGATCACCAGTTCTTCACCATCATCTTTGGATCTTTCAGCCAGCTCATATTCCAGCTCTTCAGCTTAACCAGCAATCAGTCCATTAACTTCATCAGTCCTCTGGCTACTCCTGTAACACAATCTTCTGGTCCTTTGGCCAACCTGCCTCATGATAAGCTAGTCCTACATCATAATCTTCTGGTCCTTCAGCTTATTCTCAACCAGTTCCTCAACAAATCCTTACTAGGAACCATCTCGGTTCCACCTGCACAATGAACCAGTTCGGTTCCAAACTTCAATATGAACCAAAAGTCCATCAACTAGCCTTCACTGTGATCAAAAAGTCCCTCTCACTAGTCTTCTCTGGTAATTCCGTGACCACCTCAGTTCTTTATCTCAGTCCTCATTACCAGAACTTGTAGACCCAGGCATAAGTCTACATTGAACTGGCGTTTTACTGGGCCCTTGCAAGTGGCACTCCACTTAAACCATTCAACCATAAATCAATGTCTACATGTTGTCTTTACTCACCCAGGTGATTAAGTCTGAGCTTTCAGTCACAGAGTAATCAGCTCTACTTCCCAGAGGCCTGATCACACCAAGTTCTGCAGCTTGCTTCCCCAAGCAAACCGCCTTGGTGACACCTCTGAGCAAATCTATGCCCTCCAATGCTCACTTTGGGTTCCCTAAAGCTCTCATGGGGGCATAAACAAGGACACCCTGCCAGTCTGTTAGGTAGGGTGCTTGCTCACAGACCTCCTGCAAGTGTATTAGGGTACATAGAGCCCTCAGAGCTCTTCCTCTCCCTGGCAGCCCGTGTTACCTGCCAGGGGTCCAAAACCTACTCCCCCAGACAGACAAAGTTCCCTGCTTGCTATCTCAGTCTTCACCCTTCTGCAGCCACAGTTCCCTGCTAGGTTAAGAACTATAGCCCAAAGCAGCCAATATCTTCTTCTGGGTGAAGGCAACATCTGTCTCTGGTAGTCCTATGTTACCTACCAGCCAGGCCTTACTTACCCTAGTAATCCTATGTTACCTACTAGGCCTTAACCTGCAACAAACAACCAAACTTATGCTTGGCCAACATTAGCCCCGCCTGCAAACCACCAAACATGTGGATCATCACACTGGGGCTGAGTCCTGGCTGCTCAAGGATCAGACCAGCCAGTAGAAGAATAATAGGTTCTTTGTTGAATAGGCATTAAGCATCATATATGGCAGAGCACCCTGCACATTCACAAGCTGTCCCATATGCAACCCAGATTAACAGACCAGAACTGCTTACTACTCACATGCCAACCTTGTGCACCAAACTAGTTATACATCCTATATGCCATTAAGAAATGATCCCCAAGCCTAACCAATTAGATATTAAGGAGTTGGGTACAGCTAGTGTTCCTTAAGGTCAGTTATAATTAATTAACAGTTATCAAAGGTTTGTTACTGTAAAATCAGAACCTGAACGTAAAATGTGGGATTGTCAAATCCTTGGTTCAAATTTTGAATCACTTTTGCGGGCAACTCAGCTGAGTGAGAATTAAAATATTTAATAAAATCAACCATTTAATTTGACTTTTTTGACTTATTTAAATTTGCAAATTTTGAATCTCTTGAGCAGATAACTAAACTAACAAAAGACAAAACCCAGCAAACAAATGTGGGATACATGAATCAGAAATGCAGGATTCTAATGTACAATTTGAGATTTCCTGTATTTCAACCAAATCATAGACATCATGTAAAACTTAACAAAGCTGAAATTGCGGGATTGTCAAATCCAAGAACCAAGTTTCAAATCAAAATGAGGTGAATTTGAAATAAATATAAGTTATGGGTGTCTCAAAAAGGATGATAAAGGATCTAGAGGGGATTTGTGCTAATTCTTTTAAGAATCATAGGCATTCTCAAAAATCACCCTATTCCATTTTAGGATGGCTAAAATTCAGATGCTTGATTACAGTTGATTTTAAAAATGCTAATAAAAAAAGTAGAATTATATATTACAATCTATCTTATCACGTTTTTTTCCCTTGATGTGTTGATACTTATTTGCTGTTGATAATGTGATTGCATTTAATTGAATAGTTTCACCTCCAGTTGCCTCCCCAAGACCAGCTGGACTTGGGGAGGCAACTCTATTTCCTATTGCCAAGGCAACTGGAGGTGAAACTATCCAATTAAATGCAATCACATTATCAACAGCAAATAAGTATCAACACATCAAGGAAAAGACAACATGATAAGATAGATTGTAATATATAATTTTACTTTATTATTAGCATTTTTAAAATCAACTGTAATCAAGTTTCTCAGTAGCAATACATGAATACATAGTTAGTAAACTGATGGTTTATCTTTCCCCCTCCTTTCTTCCTTGAAATTTCTTTAAGTTTTATGGCCCCTGGCTACGCCGGGGACAAAAAACTTTTAAAAAATTTCTGCGTCATCAGGAGGATGGCTCATATATTCTTATATGGATTTGTGGTTGCTATATTAGTGATTTAGAGTGCACAATATTGCATCATTTCCAGTTTAGAAAATTTTGCATTTCACTTAATTTCATGTCTAAACATGGTTGTTGAGATTGGATTTTTCATTTGATTTTATCCAGAGTGGAGCTTCTTGATTTGGGTTGATGTTTTCTAGTGTTCTTACTGTACATTCAATTTGGATTCTAGTTCCTGCAATTAATATCTTAGTTTACTAGTGGTATTCAAAAGTGATTTGAAATTTGGTTAATGGATTTGATAATCCCGCAATTTCAAAAAACATAGTAAACTTAATGAAAATGGTTGATGGATTTCAACGCTTCAAAATTGATTCCAGTTAATTCATTTAGTCCTTTGGAAATATACAGTTTAACTTGAACTTTGCAAGGTGTCTATGAGTTCCCGCATTTTTAAAAATTCAAATAAAAATACAAAGAATTCAATTTAATTAAAAAAGGCCATCCTGCAAAAGTGATTTAAAATTTGGACCAAGGATTTGACAATCCCACATTTTTATGTTTAGGTTCTGAATTTACAGTATGGCTACAGACTGGGTGGAGTGGGGCAATACTAGTGTGGGCCAGGAGGACTGCTCAGAGGAGTTGAGCTGTACCAGCTCCTTGTAGTAGTACTTGCCAGATGGATTGTTGAATGGCCCATGCTGTTGAGTATATTGATGGTCCCTATTTCCTAGGCATGCTGTGAGGACAGCTGAGAAGATTAGATGATTCATCTCCTGATCCTGGGAAAGAGCAGACAAAGCTTAGTGTCCTGTTTAACTTCTTGTAAATAAAGTCTTTAAATTGATTTATTTTATACTATTGAGGGGTAATTTCACTCAATAATAGCACAAACTACCATCAAGTGATTGAAATTTATTATATACTATCATCCTTAGTGGGGCATAAATAGTACAAAGCATTGGATAGGGAACCCCAAACACTTGGTGTTGTCTGGAATTCCAATTTGGGATTGGGATTGGAGGGGTTTGGCAGGTAATGAATTTTTAACCTTGGCATTGCATGGATTTGGAGCATCTTTGTGCACTTTTATGCATTTAAATTAAACTTCTGCAGTTGATGCATTAATTGTTATGCTGGGCTGCTTGTCAACCCCCTCCAAATTTGGTAGACTCTAAATTTGGGCAGCAGTTTCCCCCATTTTTGGACTTGGGGAAATTGCCTTGTTTGGATTCCCAATTAGGAAATTCCTCCATCTGGTTGGGGTGGACAGCCCTGCCGTGGGGGGTGCGCTGCCCCCCACTGGCTGGCTGGGGACTGGCTGGCGGGAGCAGGAGCAGGAGCAGGCGGGGGCTGGCTGGCTGGCGGCCGCATGGCCTGCAGTTGGCCTATAAAAGCCAAATTTTGAAGAACATGATTTATTAAATTCTTTTTCAAAGCCTTCCTGTTTTGCGGTAGTTTCCCTAATAGGGGGAACTGCTGCAATTTTTTGTTTTGGATTTTGAGCTGATTTGTGCCAAAAAATCTTGTCTTGTAACAGGGTGTTGTCAGGAATATTCCTGACATAATGTGTCTAATTGTAACCACATACTCTTTTGTATGTGGTGGACAACTCTGGATGCAACTGCAAGAGGAGTTGCGCTCAGCACCCCAGTGGTTGCTGAATGCTTAATAAAAGGCAATCAGGTAAGCAAATTGATTAATAGGTTCTTTTTGGGAGGCATGTAGTACCCATACAATGATGTCAATGCAAAGGAGTTGTACAAGACATGCTCAACTGTCCTATACCCCCGCGGTGTCTTCTGTTGTTCTAGTGCTAATTGGCATATATCTATTTGAATTGGTAAATCCTCCAACTTTTTGAAGTTGGTTTTTAATATGCAGTGAAGGAGGATTCCCAGGTATACCACAACGTGAATCCTTTGAGAGGTATAATTTCTGAAAACATGCATAATTTTTTATATATTTGAACTAATCTGTTGATATAAGATGTGCTGCTAAATCTAAAGATGGTTCTGGGGGCAACAGCACCCATGTTGACACTAAAAATGTCAACAGTGGCCATGGAGACACTTTTAATGTCAACACTATAGTAAAGTGATGACCCAGTTTTGCTTAATGTCATTTCCTGGATGCTGACACTTTTTTAATTAACAAAACACTCTACCCTGAAAATTTTTAATACAAAAAATTATTTTAAAATACTTTATTATACTGAAATGACCCCAGAGAGTTCAAAAATGCAATAAAAAATACCATGAGTAATAAGAATAAGGAGATATAAGCAAGTATTTTTAACTTACTATGTATTTTACACTCTTTATTATAAAATTATTTTTTATTTCCATAAAAATTAAAATTCCAATGAACCAAAAATAAGGATATTTTGTTATATCATAATAACTACAAAAATATAAGAAAATTCTATATTTAATTTATTATACTTTTTATAAGCATAAATAAAACTATATCTCATAGCTTAAAGATAAATTAACAAAATATAATATATTTCTTACAAAACCACATTAAAACTAAACATAAAGCTTACCATTTATAACTAAAAGGATTAGTACTATCCAAAAAAATTAAAAGTTTAAAAGTAAAAAATATATAGGCAAAGCAAAGCAAAGTTTATTTGGCTAAATAAAGCCACCAGCAAGAGCAGTGGCAACATCTCCAAGGTACTTTTTTATCTCTGCAACTTTGTACTTCTTCTTCACTACCTTCTGCAAATCCTCCTGATAATCTTTCTCCTTGGACTTCCTCTTCTTGGGGGCCACCCAGTTGGCCAGGTTGCAAAACTTGGAGACATTATGGGCCTGCTCCTCCTGCAGCTTAGAGAAGAACTTGTTGTATTTAGGGGTTGACCCAAATTTCACCTTCAGGTGCTTGTGCCACACTTCCAGGCTAGAGGTGGTCTTCATCTCCCCCTTGAGGCAGGCGCCCTGGAAATTCTAAGGGGCAGTGGTACCGCTCTTACCTCTTTGGGCTGTCAACTTCTTGCCTAACCATTGCTGCTTGAAGTAATCCAGGTAGCCTTTGAAAATAGTGGAGTGCTTCTTGATATAAGCATCCTCCAGGAGGGCCTCAAAGCCAATCCTAGTATGCTTCAGCTGAAAAAAAGCTAAGGCAGCAAATGGGGTGATGACAAATTGGCACTTCCCATTACCATCATTAAGATACTTGTCAAAAAGCTCCTTCTTGCTCTTAAGATTTTTGATGAGGGTCTGCCTAAAATTGAAGAAGCAGCCCTGGACTTCTCCATCAAAGGTGGCCTGGAAGGCTCTGAACTGAGCCTGCTCAAAGTCCATAATGATCACCTTTGGCCCAAGTGAGCGCGCATGAGCTAGCTGCTCAGCGGCTATGTTTGCCTCATCTTTCTCAGTGGAGGAGGGATTGGCCCTTGTGGTGTGGGTGGGAGGGGGGAGCTGGTTGACAGGAAGGGAGCTCAAAGCATCCCAGACAATCTTGAAAGCTCTGGCATAGACCTCTGTCTTGGCACCAGGAAGGAGAAAGAACACAAGAGGGATAACCTGGTCATTTAACTGCCCATGCAGGACCCAAAGCTGCTTAAAGAGAGGGGGGCAGGTAGCAGATGTGCCGTTGCACAGCCAGGTGGTAGCAGTGTTCAGCTGATCCAGGTTTTGGGTTGTGGTGTAGGCTACAATCCTATCCTCCACTTCCTGCCCATTGTCATGGAGCAGGAACATCTCACCATCCTCTGTCTTCTTGAGGGCATCTGTGAGGACCAGGTCCTTGATGTTGGTGGCACTCTTGGCCAGGGGGTTTGAGGCTTGACGCCTATCACTCACAAACTTGACCAACTGGGTGTGAGTAGGGACCCTCTTGAGGTTGTTGGGGAGAGGTACTTGCAAGCAATTTCAGCCAGCTGGGTGGCATAAAGGTCTTTGGAGGTGGGCATAATATGCACCAGATACCACTTCAGGAGGCAGGAGATGGTAGTGTTGGGTATTATGCAGGTATGCTTGCCCTTTATTGTTTGGACCAGGTCCTAGCGCTCAGTGTTGAGCTGCACTGGGCAGGAGCGGTCCTCGCAGGTGTAATTCTGGCTCTTAAAGCCCCAGTTGGCATTGTTGCAGCTGAAGATATACCCATTGACCACCATGGCCGGCCCACCTTTAATACTCATGATGGGTAAAAACTTGGGTAGGGTGGAAGGAACCTTGAACTTGCCATCAACATTGCAGATGTTGTGGGCCACAAGAGAGACCCAAGGGCCAGCAGGAGCATGGCAGAAGCCAGGGAAGTAATTGGGGTGGAGCTTCAAATCATCCCCAGATGAGCTTGAAGGGGGAGAGTTTGGCAGGGGTGGGGAAGCAGAAGGAGGCTTATTGTGGTGCTCCTCATGTGCAGGAGACTTATCCTTGGGTGGGGTCTTTTTTCCTTGCTGCTGCTTCTTGGTTGGCTCCTGTCAGAAGCTGAGTTGTAAAAACTGTGCTCTGTAAGAGAGCCATCAGTTTCCTCTCCCCCAGTGGAATGAGCAGGGCTCTTCTCAGGAGAGGGCTCAGGGGAGGGCTTGAGGGATGGTTTGGGGGTGACCTTCTTTGACAAGACAGGCTTCTTCTTGGTGGCTTTGGTGGGCTTGGAGGGACAATTGGTACCCTTTGGCTGTTTGGAGGTGTTCTTGCCCTAAAATAATAAGTAAAAAGGTTTAAAATAAAGCAATGTATGTAAAAAACAAACAAAACAACTTAAAATTCATACTATATAAAAAGTAAATCTTAGATGGTTTTTATTGGCATTTAAAAGGTAAAAAATACTTGTATAGTTTTTATTTTAATAAAGTTATAAATAGAAAGTTAAAATTTAAGAGAAATATGTAAAAGTTATATATTTAGATATATATATTTTTTAAATTAAAAACTATGAAAGATAAGTCAAAAATACAACATATCAAAAAATGAGAAGTTTTATATGTGAGAAATGAAAAGCGTCGACATTATGAGTGACAATTAGTAAAAAAAGCTGAATTCTCACTGTCAATTATAAAATTGTAGACATTATTTTTGACAAAATTGTCACTGTCAACATTTTTTTGAAAATTTACTATGTTTTTTCATAATACACTTAATTAAATTTACGTGGGCTAACAAAAATTAACTGTTTTCTGTGTATTTTTGTTCACATATAAAAATTTAAAAAAAAACATATAAAAATAAGTTTAAAAAGTATCAAGGTTCTTTATTTCTTTATTAAAATTTATATTTGGGTAGTGGTAATATGATATTTTACCATTGCGCTTATATGAAGTTGTTAATAAGTTGTATTCAAGTATTGAAAAGGGTAAAGTGTCGAAATTGTCACTTACAACATTCTTTATATGAGGTGGCATATTAATCTAGGCTTAATTGTGCCACTCTAATTTGCTTAACTCCACCCCAGGGAATGATCACAAGCAAATAAACAACATTTACAAGTGTCAACATTATTTTTAATAATAAATTCTATAGTAACTTACATAGTAATTCACGCTTAAATTATTGGATCACCATTAGCACCCAATCCACTTAATATATTAAAGCCGGAATAAGTGCCACATATATATTTATAACATGAACATTCCAACAATCAAATATATGCGCACTGTCTTTTTCAATATAATAATTCAATAAAAAATATTTTTAAATGTGCACTTAATTTTTACTGTAGATGTTTCAGTTTTGTTATTAAAAATAAGTTTGGCTTAAAAAGTGTCAACATTGACACTTTTACACTGTGAAAACAAATAAAAAAACTAATTTTTATTAGTAAAAGTAAAGGAAAAATCAGGTTAAATTGAGTTTTTTTATTAAGCTTAATATAAAATTGTGTCAAGATGGCCACAATTTTGTTGTGTTTTCTGGGTTCACACCCCTAAACGCTTTAAAAAAAGAGTTAAGCTAGCGTGACTAGCAAAAAACATAGGAGATTTAGAGTTTTGAGTTGACAGTGGCCATGTTGACAAAGTGTCAACATGGGTGCTGTTGCCCAAAGAAGTGTTACTTAATCTACAGGGAACAATCTTATCAAGTCTGAAGTTCAATTATGCAGCCTACAATTTGTGGGAGTTCTGGCAAGGGGCCAAAACACCAATAAGAAAATCAAACTGATAGAAGGAACTGAAATCTCAAAGGAAATTAACACTAATGAAGTAGAATGTGATCAAATGGAAACAGATGAAATTAAAATCACAATCAAGAAGCAGGAGCGCCACAAGAAACAATGAAAATTTAACAAATGGAAATCAAGAGTAAGCACAAGTAGCACAAAAAATAAGTAAGATCAAGCCCAGGAAATCAAATGAAGAGCAGCCAACACTAATTAAGTTTGCTGAAGGGGTGCCAGTGGCTGAGGGGGCCGCAGGGAAAACAATCAGGAAGTTTTTTATGTTTTACTTATATTTACTTTAGTTATAACTAGGAATGGGGACAAGGTTGCTGAAGTGGCGGCCTTTAAGCCCAGTTGGGTTTATGGGGGTTACCAATCACTGGTAGCCCCTGTAAAGCAAATAAATCAAATGAACATGAATAATTTTGCAGATATTGAAGCAAAGAAAAAGGAATACTTGCCACCCGTGTTGCACCCAAGTTTCCAGGCTCAACTGCTAATGTATCTTACAATACATAGGGGGCGCTTGATAAGTCACCCCTTGACGTATCTAACAGAATGAACCAATCTGATGACAATGTCAAATGGCGGGCACTTCCTCCTAATTTGGAGCACTACCAATTTGACCTGCTGATCCCCGCACAAGTTATTCCTTGGCTTCAAACCTTACATGGAACACACCACCATGCCATCCCCTTGTGGCTGTGTGGCTTTCCCCACATGGTATATTAATCACAATATTTTACAATAAACAATACCTTATTCTATTCATTATTGTCCTTTCTATTAGACTGTTATCTTCTCCAACTCAAATACTGAATCCTCATTGGTTCAGTTGCAACAGTGGTAGTAGCAGTAGGTTCACAACCTACCTAAAACAAAAATCCCCCTAAGAAAGGACATATTATGGGCTGTATGGCTACTCCCCATCAATAAACTTTCCTGCCAATCCTTGGCGGGTATGTTATTTACCAAGACCAGCTAGCCCTTACAAGTGTGTATAATTGGCTCTTCCTTGGGCAGTGTGATACCAGTGTCACTCCCCCCCGTCAGACCTTTCACGGTGTATGCTCAATCTTCAGCTGGAATCCTTTGCAGGTGGAGTCAAAGGAGCCAACATTTTCAGTTTGCTTCAATCCACTGAGACCCGCCTTTGTATCTGTCAGGTTCCTGAACCTATGTGGGTTACCACTACGTCAGGGCGCCTCAAAGTGTGAGAGAGGGGGGCTAAACTAACTAACTTTGGCTCCCATCCCGGTGAAACAAACCACCAGGATGCCATCCAGTGAAGAACTGGGAAAGCTCAGAGGGGGGGACCACAGAGAGGACACTGGGGACAATTGAGGGAAGTAGGCGTTCAAACTCTAGTTTTGAAAGCAAAACAAAAAGGACAACGACTAAGTAAATTAACCCTAGTATAGGAGGCCAGAAGAGAAGCCGGGTTTGAAACCAGATAGTATAAGGTAAGCTTGAAGCCAAAACTAACACTTTAATTTTTAGGGCTGCTGAAACACAGACTGGGTTACCGGCAGCAATAAAATTTAAAATTTAAGTTGCAAAACACCAAACTTTAATGTATTTGGAAAATAGACAAGCAGGGGACTGAAAGTCCCCTTGCTTGGTTAAAAGGAATGGCTTGCAAACAAAAGTGATCACATGACATTGGGCTCTAAATCCAATTGGCTGGAAACAAAACTTTGCTGGGCAGGAGCAGGGAGACTGGAGGGGTTCATTCTAATTTCTGTGGCCAGATCTGATTAGCTGGAGAAGGTACTGGTCATTTGGAATTCACTCATGTTGTTTAGTGTCAATGTGGCAACCTCTGATTGGCCAGCTCTAATGGTTTTCAGAAGTGGACAACACCAAGCTAATAAATAGTCTAAATTAACCAGTGTTTCTTACCAGGGGGAGCCACCAATGGCAAAGGGTCTGCAGGGTAGGCTAACACAAACCTCTCATCAACCGTGTGAGCTAAATCATTTAGAGAATGAAGGGAATTGGCAGGTGTTTTTGGGCCTTTCTTGGTACAACAAGGGAAGATTGCACAGTCCAATGCCAGAGGTGGCAGTGGATTTACACATGGGGGCTGCCGCTGTATGGTTTACTAACTGAGCCAGCCAAGAAATTGATGTCACCTGGGCGGCATTCAGGGATGCCGCAAAATCCTGCTACAGTGAAACCTTCTTGCCTATTGTGGTGGGAACTCCCCTCTTAACAATTAAATAGACTGGATCCGTTCCTGAGTACCTTGCTGCCTGGCAGCAAGCTCTTGACGCGGCCCCTGAAGCTGTAACTGACAGGAATGCCATGCTTCTGACAAAATAATCAATGGGCTCAAGCCCCATATCTGTAAGTGGGTTCCTGTGGGTTGTTGCACCTCCATTGATGACTGTTACAAGGCCATTATGGAGGCCAATAATCAGGCTTCAATGGGCTTCTGCCATACTAGTGACGCTCCACCTCAACCCCGTGCAACACCTGGCAGTGGCCACAACCAAGTGGGCCACCGCCAGCCCTGCCAGCAGGAGAATGGGATCAAACGCCCCTGCAAGGGGGAACTCCAGCTAGCACAAATTGAGGACCAGGGAAAAGCCTGGGGGTTGTAGTTAAAAGAGGTTTTACAAGCCCACTTGACCCTTCCTCTCAATCCCTGCTTGCAAAGAATCCCTGCAACTACAGTAACCACACAAAGTCAAAACCCTTGACTTCTTCCAGGTCCATAGTGATAGCCCCGTACTTCAAGCAAGCCACTCTTCAAATAAAGTAACCGCTTAGCCTATCCCTTCTGTTTTTGTGGGAATACCCACAAACTATTGGTAGATACTGGGGCCAACCACACTATGGTGGACCAGGCGTTTGCTGACTCCCAAAAACTGGACCAAGTGCCTAGCAGTTTCAAGGCAGTACAAGTAGCTGACTCCCATAGAGTTGCAATTACCCATAAGACAGTACCCTTCTCTGTGAGAATGATGAGCATCCAGGTTAAGCTCTCTGGGCCAATCATGGCAGGGCTCAGCCACAACGTAATTGCTGGCCTCAACTGGCTTTGGCACAACTATCCCTACATTGACTGGGATACCTCTGTCATCACCCTCAATAGAAATGGGTGGGCTTCAAGATCTATCCTGTTAAAATGAGCAAGCTACTCCACAATACTGTGTTTGTTAGAACAACAGAGACAGGCTCATACAACTTCAAGGGGAAACTAGACTTCAACCAATGTTCAGTTGAAGTTATCCAGGCAGAACCACCTGTGGCCCCTCCCTTGACCACTTCACCCCCACCAGCGCTTGCTACACTCCTTGAAAAGTACAAGGACGTATTCAGTAAAACACTGGACCAAATACCTCCCCCTCAAGAGATCCAGAACACTGTACAACTCCAAGGGTTGGTATCTAAGGCACACCTCTTATTTTGTCTTACACCCAAAGAAGATGAGACCCTCTGCCAGCACCTTGTGGACGCACTTGACAAGGGCTTCATTTGCCCCTTGCTCTCTCCACAAGGGGCAGCTGTCTTCTTCATAGCCAAGAAAGATGGGTCCTTTTGCCTGGTCACAGACTACCGCGCCCTAAATGAGGTGACTGTTAAGAATAAGTACTCCCTGCCGCTGATTGACAACCTGTTTGATACACTTGCAGGTGCAAAGGTCTTTAGTAAGATTGATCTCACTGCAGGGTACAACCAGGTCTGCATTGCACCAGGGGATGAGGCAAAAACTGCCTTCTGCACACGCTACGGGTTGTTTGAGTGTCGTGTCATGAACTTTGGAATGACCAACACTCTCTCCACCTTTGCCATGTTGATGAACAAAGCATTCAAGGAACTGATTGGAAAGTGTGTGGTTGTGTACCTTGACAACATTATTGTCTTCAGTCAAGATCAAACCACGCACCTCCAACACCTCCGTGCTGTCTTTGACACCCTTTGGAAAAACAGCTAAAAGCTAAACCCTCCAAATGCAAGTTCCTCAAGTTGGAGTTGCTGTTCCTTGGGCTCACCATCTCTGCCCAAGGGATAAAGCCCAACCCTGCCAAAATCAAGGCAATAACCAGCATGCCACCTCCAACTAATTTGGGCCAGGTGTGTACCTTCTTAGGCATGGTTGCCTACGTGCTCAAGTTCATTACCAATTGCAAGGAACTAATTGCACCCCTCACCAAACTCCTCAACACCAAAAAGCGCTTCCATTAGACCCCTGCCAGATATCAAGCCTTTAAGACTTTGAAGAAGAGACTTACAACAGCACCTGTACTGCAGTTCCCCAACCAAAACCGCCAGACAAACTCAAGACTGACACCTCTGATAGGGCCATAGAGGGCGTGCTATGGGTAGAAACTGACAATGACACCTTCCTCCCTGTGGCATACGTGTCCAGTAAGCTTACCTGTTTGTAACAATGTTACCCCATTAATGATAAAGAATTACTTTAAATTCAGAACCTAAATCTAAAAAAGCAGGATTGTCAAATCCTTGGTCCAAATTTTGAGTCAATTTTGTGGGCAACTCAGCTGAGTGAAAAATAAAATATTTATTAAAAATCAAACATTTAATTTGACTTTTTTTATTTATTTAAATTGGCAAATTTTGAATCTCTTGAGCAGATAACTCAACCAACAAAAGACAAAACTCAGCAAACAAATGCAGTATACATGAATCAGAAATGCAGGATTCTAATGTGCAATTTGAGATTTCCTGTATTTCAACCAAATCATAGACATCATTTAAAACTTAACAAAGCTGAAATTGCAGGATTGTCACATCCAAGAACCAAATTTCAAATCAAAAATGAGGTGAATTTGAAATTAATATAATTTATGGGTGTCTCAAAAAGGATGATAAAGGATCTAGAGGGGATTTGTGCTAATTCTTTTAGGAATCATATGCATTCTCAAAAAGCACCCTATTCCATTTTTGGATGGCTAAAATTCAGATGCTTGATTACAGTTGATTTTAAAAATGCTAATAATAAAGTAGAATTATTTTACAGTCTATCTTATCATGTTGTTTTTTCCTTGATGTGTTGATACTTATTTGCTGTTGATAATGTGATTGCATTTAATTGGATAGTTTCACCTCCAGTTGCCTCCCTGAGACCAGCTGGACTTGGGGAGGCAACTTGATTTCCTATTGCCAAGGCAACTGGAGGTGAAACTATCCAATTAAATGCAATCACATTATCAACAGCAAATGAACTATCAACACATCAAGGAAAAGACAACATGATAAGATAGATTGTAATATATAATTCTACTTTATTATTAGCATTTTTAAAATCAACTGTAATCAAGTTTCTTAGTAGCAATACATGAATACATAGTTAGTAAACTGATGGTTTATCTTTCCCCTCCTTTCTTCCTTGAAATTTCTTTAAGTTTTATGGCCCCTGGCTACGCCGGGGGCAAAAAAACTTTTAAAAAATTTCTGCGTCATCAGGAGGGTGGCTCATATATTCTTATATGGATTTGTAGTTGCTATATTAGTGATTTAGAGTGCACAATATTGCATCATTTCCAGTTTAGACAATTTTTCATTTCACTTAATTTCATGTCTAAACATGGTTGTTGAGATTGGATTTTTCATTTGATTTTATCCAGAGTGGAGCTTCTTGATTTGGGTTGATTTGTCCTAGTTACTTACTTTACATTAAATTTGGATTCCAGTTCCCGCAATTATTATTTGAGTTTACTAGTGGTATTCAAAAGTGATTTGAAATTTGGTTAATGGATTTGATAATACTGCAATTTCAAAAAACATAGTAAACTTAATGAAAATGGTTGATGGATTTCAACGCTTCAAATTTGATTCCAGTTAATGCATTTAGTCCATTGGAAATATGCAGTTTGACTTGAACTTTGCAAAGTGTCTATGAGTTTCCGCATTTTTAAAAATTCAAATAAATACACAAAAAAATCAAATTAATTAAAAAAGGCCATCCTGCAAAAGTGATTTGAAATTTGGACCAAGGATTTGACAATCCTGCATTTTTACGTTTAGGCTCTGAATTTACAGTAGCAGCAATTGTACACTGCGTTGAGTAATGGCGCTGTTACCTGGAAGGGGCTACCTTTCCACCCTGCGTCCTGACAGACCACAAGTCACTCCAGTCCTTCAACACACAGTCCCACTTGACACACCACCAAGCAGGCTGGGTCAAGCACCTATCCCCTTATCAGTTGTACATTGAGTAAAAGCCTGGGGAGGAACTTGTCACAGCTGACGCCCTCTCATGCCTCTGCGTAGCATCCATCACCGGGGATGACAGTGTCAAGGGTCTGGATGTAAGAGTATTCCGACTATTGCCATCACACCTAACATCCAGTCATCACCCAATTCAGTGCCTTTCCAATATACCATTTGACATACCAGAAATGGCAACAAACCAATATCACATGACTGTCCAGGTATCCAAAAACTCAAACCCATCCAGCACATGACCAGCCCCTGGGTTTGGTCCAACTAATATCCCTGCC
Organism: Entomophthora muscae; assembly: GCA_014839935.2. Taxonomy (NCBI): domain Eukaryota; kingdom Fungi; phylum Entomophthoromycota; class Entomophthoromycetes; order Entomophthorales; family Entomophthoraceae; genus Entomophthora; species Entomophthora muscae. The sequence continues at coordinate 100,772 of QTSX02006609.1, forward strand.
ACAGCTAAATCTATATAAGCCTAAAGTTTCATCCAATAAAATATAATTCTTATATTCCTACTTTTATATTTGAAGCTTCCCCAAAAGGCGCTCCTTATCAACGGCTTGGATCCAGATTGGCCAATGTTGTACCTCCCCCCTGAAGCAACTCATTACAGAGGCCTTAACTCAGTAACCATCTCCAAGCTTTATGGACAACAAAAGTCAGTTCACCATGAATGCTGGCAACATCTGTCTCCGGGAGGAGACAGGTGAGAAAATGCCTTACATTCCCACCACACAACAAGGTGTCACCATTCTGCATTATTGTCAAACCCTGGGTCACATCAGAGGATGTAATCTCTTTGAGATCATAAAACGGAAGGTTTATTGGCCGTGTATGCGTCAAGACATCTTGGATCTCCTCAAAACATGTGTTCTGTGCAAAAAGAATACGTCTAAGCCTGCACCCCCAAAGTCTGTCCTGCCCATCAAAGAAATGGAACCCTTTGAACAGTGGGCCCTTTACATTGTGGGACTCCTCTCTGAAGACAGACTGGGAAAGAAATACATCATAACAGCCATCAATTACTTCACTTGTTGGCCAGTAGTATGGGCAACCACTAATCATACTGCCATCATCATCACCCACTTCATTGGCAAGGAAATTGTGGCCTGCTTTGGGCAACCCAAACGTCTCATCACTGATGGCAGCCCCAAACTTGTTGGGCATGTCATGAAGGCATACTGCGCCAAGAACGCACTCCAACGTATAGTTACAACCCCCTACCATCCTCAAGCTAATGGACACGTAGAGCAATTGAATGCCTCATTGGTCCAACTGATTACTAAGCTCTCACAGGAGCATCCCAATACTGTGTGGACTGAACACTTGCCCACTGCTCTACTTATCTTACAAGAAAGAATCAACAGGGGCACTGGGTTCAGCCCCAGCGCCCTGGCCTTTGGGATGTCTGACGGCTTGACAGGAGTTGAACAAGGGAAGTTACAGTCTACAGTTCCTGGGAAACCCCCTGTTGACAACTCCATCCCTGAACCAATGGTGTGCCAAGGCCTGAGAGATTGAACACAAACAATTTGAAGGAGGGACAAAGCACCTTGAGGCAAGATATGCTATAGGTGACCCTGTCTACACCCTAAACCCCAATTCAGCCAAATTAGAACCCAACCAACTAGGGCCCTTCAAGATAGCTGAAGTCTATGACAACCACACTTATCATCTTGAGAATGCCCAAGGAAACACCAAGAAGCTTCACCACAATTTCTTGCGCCCCTGTCATGCCATCCCCACACAAAAGCTGTTTGTGCGGACCTTACCAGATCTTCTGCGGACTCCAATCCTGGTGTCTGACAACATGCAGGGGAAAAGGGGGTTTGCAACCAAGTTTCAAGACTTGCCTGCCAATGTAACTTACAATATTTAGGGGGCGCTCAATGAGTTGCCCCTTGACGTATCTAACAACATGAACCAATCTGATGGCAATATCAAACTGTATGCACTTTCTACTAATTAGGAGCGCTACTAATTCAACCTGCTGATCCCTGCACAAGTTATTCCTCGGCTTTGAACCCTACATGGAACATGCCACTATGCCACCCTCTTGTAGCCTTGTGGCTTAACCCATATAGTATATTAATCACAATATTCTACAATAAGCAATACCTAATTCTATTTTTTCTCATACTTTCTATTGGACTGTTGTCTTCCTCAATCAAACACTGAACTCTAATTGGTACAGTTGCAACAGTCCTATATCAACAGATTAGTTCAAATATAAAAGAATTATGCATGTTTTCAGAAAATTATACCTCTCAAATTATTCATGTTGTAATATACCTAGGAATCCTATTATATTGCATATTAAAAACAAATGTTAAAAGGTTGGAGGATGTACCAATACAACTTAATATATGCCAATTAGACTAAAACAACATAAGACACCATGGGGGTATAGTACATTTGAGCTTGTCTTGTACAACTCCTTTGCATTGGTGTCACTGTATGGGTACTATGTGCCTCCCAAAAAGAACTATTAATCAATTTGATTACCTGATTGCCTTTTATTAAGCGTTCAGCAACCACTGGGGTGCTGAGCCCCACCCCTCTAGAAATCACATCCAGAGTTCTTCACCACATACAGAAGAGTACTGTAAATTCAGAACCTGAACGTAAAAATGCAGGATTATCAAATCCTTGGTTTAAATTTTGAATCACTTTTGCAGGATAGCCTTTTTTAATTAAATTGATTTTTTTGAGTATTTTTTAATTTTTAAAAATGTGGGAACTCATAGACACTTTACAAATTTCAAGTCAAACTGCATATTTCCAATGTACAAAATGAATTAAATGAAATTGGATTAGAAGCGTTCAAATCCATCAACCATTTTCATTAAGTTAACTATGTTTTTTGAAATTGCGAGATTGTCAAATCCAAGAACCAAATTTCAAATCACTTTTAAATGCCACTAGTAAACTCAAATAATAATTGCAGGAACTGGAATCCAAATTTAATGTACAGTAAGTAACTAGGACAAATCAACCCAAATCAAAAAGCTCCACTCTGGATAAAATCAAATGAAAAATCCAATCTCAACAACCATGTTTAGATATGAAATTAAGTGAAATGCAAAATTGTCTAAACTGGAAATGATGCAATATTGTGCACTCAAATCACTAATATAGCAACCACAAATCCATATAAGAATATATGAGCCACCCTCCTGATGACGCAGAAATTTTTTAAAAGTTTTTTTGCCCCCGGCGTAGCCAGGGGCCATAAAACTTAAAGAAATTTCAAGGAAGAAAGGAGGGGGAAAGATAAACCATCAGTTTACTAACTATGTATTCATGTATTGCTACTGAGAAACTTGATTACAGTTGATTTTAAAAATGCTAATAATAAAGTAAAATTATATATTACAATCTATCTTATCATGTTGTCTTTTCCTTGATGTGTTGATACTTATTTGCTGTTGATAATGTGATTGCATTTAATTGGATAGTTTCACCTCCAGTTGCCTTGGCAATAGGAAATAGAGTTGCCTCCCCAAGTCCAGCTGGTCTTGGGGAGGCAACTGGAGGTGAAACTATTCAATTAAATGCAATCACATTATCAACAGCAAATAAGTATCAACACATCAAGGGAAAAAACGTGATAAGATAGATTGTAATATATAATTCTACTTTTTTTATTAGCATTTTAAAAATCAACTGTAATCAAGCATCTGAATTTTAGCCATCCTAAAATGGAATAGGGTGATCTTTGAGAATGCATATGATTCCTAAAAGAATTAGCACAAATCCCCTCTAGATCCTTTATCATCCTTTTTGAGACACCTATAAATTATATTTATTTCAAATTCACCTCATTTTTGATTTGAAATTTGGTTCTTGGATGTGACAATCCTGCAATTTCAGCTTTGTTAAGTTTTACATGATGTCTATGATTTGGTTGAAATACAGGAAATCTCAAATTGTACATTAGAATCCTGTATTTCTGATTCATGTATCCTGCATTTGTTTGCTGAGTTTTGTCTTTTGTTGGTTGAGTTATCTGCTCAAGAGATTCAAAATTTGTGAATTTAAATAAATCAAAAAAAGTCAAATTAAATGTTTGATTTTTATTAAATATTATTTTTCACTCAGCTGAGTTGCCCAAAAAATTGATTCAAAATTTGGACCAAGGATTTGACAATCCTGCTTTTTTATGTTTAGGTTCTGAATTTACAGTATGTGGTTCCAATTAGACATATTAGCAGAAAATTTGATTTTGAGGTATAATACCCCGGAATAATTGCATTCCTCTTTGCAATTAGCATCCCCTTAATAAATTATCTTCCCTTGCAATTTATCTTTTTTTAATTTTAATTTTAATTTTTAATTCTAATATTTAAAATTTTAATTTTTTAATTCTAATATTTAAATTTTAATATTTAATTATAATAGTAATATATCTAAATATATTATAATACAGTAGTTATATTAATTAAACACATGAATAATAAAATATGATTTAAAAATGTGTTTATTTAGTTGCTTGTCAAGTACGGGTTCATATATAGTTGAACGCACCATTTCAAAACGCCATCTCAAAAAACGCCATCTTGAATTTAATTTGAGATGGCGTTTTTTGCGTTAGTGATTTTGAATCACAAAAAAATAAAATAAACAATAAAATAGTTGAAATTCACATATACTTTTATAATATGGCATCTCAAATTTACACCATCTTGATTCTGTCACTTTGAGTCAGATTAATTAAATCTTATTTTGCTTACTTTATTTACATATGAAAACACTTAGTGTGGGGTGTGTTTTACGCTATCTTGACTTTACGTCATTTTGAATTACACCATCTATCTTAAACTAAAATAAGTTTATACCCAAACTAAAATAAAGCCTGTGGTATAGCGCCAGAAGATATTCCTATAGTATTAATCTAAGACACTTATAAAAGGAACAACCTAAAAAGACACCACTATGATAGTCCTTCTAGTGATTGTCATTGCTGGGTAAAAAAACCAGTTTTTTATATGTAATTTATAACTTTATTATACATGGATACATTGATAAGGGTTTCATCAATAAAATATTTTAATAGTGATTTTAATATAGAAGAGGGTGATTACGCTATTTTGATTTACGTCACTTCAAATTCCACTGAGTTTCACATCACCCAGTTGATTTGATTGCACAATGAATAGGGGAAAATTACATATGACGCCAGGCTACGCTATATTGATTCCCTCACCACAATTCTTGCTTTTCACTTCTCAGAAGTATAGTTTCACGTCAAAACCAACATTAATAAAAAATGTAAGAAAACATATGAAAATTTGCAAATATATATTTTTCTTCTCCTCTAAACAACTGGGTACTTTTTAACCCCAGTTGTATAAGCTAGTTTTTGAGAATTTCAAGTTTTACTATTTGGCCCAGTTGAGGTAGCTCCACCGTAAATTTGTTAATTTAATATAAAAAATGGTCAAAAACACTATGTTTTTGAGCTACAGCACCTCAATTACGTCACTTCAAAAACGCCATCTTGAGAGCAAGTTTTCAGTCAAAACTCAAAGTTTTGACTACTTGCGTTACTAATAAAAAAATTATTTTTTCAAAAAAAAACATTGAAATTTTGATAGTATATATTATTTGATCTCCTCTACAATTTTATGTAAAAAAATTGATACTTTTATATTAAAAACATTCTTGTTTTTCTCTTTAAAAACAACCCCCAAATTACTCATATTTTGATACTAATTCACTTTTAGATGCCTCCCAAGTCCATCAACAAAGCTGCTTCCAAGGCCTCAAAGTCCAAGACCACTCCTCCAAAGGCCAAAAAGGCCAAAACTACCCCTAAAAAGCAGCCTGCTAAGGGTAAAGCTCCCCCAAGACCCCTACACCCTCACCAGAGCCTGAGGAAACAAGCCCAACCCCTCCCCATTCTCATTTTGTTTACTCCCCGTCAGACCCTCAAGAGAAGTTTTTCAACTTTAACCACCACTCTGACCCCACTTCAGAGCCTGAGGATGAAGAAGAGCAGGAGCCTGAGCCTGGTGCTCCTACAGATGAGCCAATTGAGCTCTGGGATCTTAATACCATCCATAATGTATGCAACAGAAATGGCACATTTGCTGTGCCCGCCACATACCCTATCAGATATCCAATTATGAAAAAGAAAGGGGGTGCTGGCTTTGTCCACAAGGGCTACAGCTTCAGCTGCAACAACGAGAAGAAGCCCATCCGTCAGCATCACTTCATATGTGATAATGTTGGCTGTCCAGCTAGACTTACCACCTATGGGCTCACTTGTTTTAAAGCCCTGACTATTGGGCATGACTGTGCCAAGCCCTTTGATCCACTGTATCAACTGATCCGCTGGTTTCTTTGCCAGGTCATATCAACCACCAAAGACTAAACTGCAACTGAGGTTGTAAATGATGCACTCATTAATCTAAATGATACCCAACTGGCAACTGTTAGTGGCGCCTCAAAACTTCAGAGTATCTCACTGACCAAAGATATGCTCTGAGCACTGAAGGCATCAGTGCTACATCAATTGACCAGTTGATTTTAACTGAAGAGCAAAAGCTTTCACGGCATGAAGAGAGATTTCTCTTTCACAATGATGGGCAACATGCCCCAGAGCGGATCATCTGCTTTGCTACCTCCCAGGATCTTTGCAACCTTTTAAAATGCAAGACCTGGCTTGAAGATGGAACATTCTCAACCTGCCCAAAGCTCTTTAGCCAGCTTTGGAATATCCATGGGCAGATTGGCAATCTTGTTCTTCCCCTGGTCTTCTTTTTCCTCCCAAATAAGAAGCAGGAAACTTATGTCTATGCTCTAACAATATTAAAGGCCAAGTTGGATGAGATCCTCCCAACTATTGAAGAGGAGCCAAAGAAGACTAGAGGGCGCAAGAAAAAGGCCCAGTCAGAGGAAGCCACCCCAATCAAGAAAAAGCCCAAAAGCCTCCCATACCATGAATACCTGGTAGTAGATTTTGAGCAGGCTCAGGCCAATGCTTTTATTAGAGTCTTAAAGAGCTCCCCTCTGGGATGCTACTTTCACTTTCAGCAGGCACTCTGCCACTGCCTTCAAAAGTGCTCTGCACTTCATGAGCTGGTCTACACTGAAGGCACAAAGGAAGCAAAGGACATGTTCAACTGCTTTGCTGCCCTTGCCCTTGTGCAGAAGGAGGAGACAAATGCCTTCTACGACGCCCTCCTCTGCCATTCCTACATTATTGCCAACCAGGCAGCCTTTGCTCCATTCATAGAGCATTTTGAAACTCAATGGGTTGGAGTGTTTCAAGGAGCACGCCGCATCAGAAAGGCTGGTGACTCAATCCAGTGGAACTGCTTAAAGCAGGTAAAGAATGGCCTAATCAAGACCACCTCTTCTCTTGAAGGGTGGCATAGTCAATTTGCCACAAGGGTCCGAGTTCAGAAGCCCAAGTTCAACAAAATCATGGTGCATCTCAAAACTCAGCAGTCCATCTCTGCCCGCCTCTTTAAAACAGGCATCAAGACCAAAGATGACCCCCCCCCCCAAGCAAACCAAAGCAGTGAAAAAGTATACAAAGATTAGCAAGGTGGTCCTTGCCTACTATCCCAAGGATATCAAGCTTGAGCATCTCCAAGCTATCTCAGTTGCTCTTTCAACCAATGTATGATCCTTCCTCAATAAACATCACTCTATCTTCTCTATTATTTCTTTACTTTTATCATTATTTTAATTTCATTTGGTATTTGGTACAAATATATGTTTATTTTAAAACATAGTTTATAGTTAATATATATGAAAATGGTTGTTTTTGGGATTATTTTAACTTTTGGACTTTACGCAACCTTGTTGCTACTAATTGACCCCATTTTTTTATTTCAGATTTTAAGTCTGAGGCTTCTTTTAAGCCTAGAAATGTTTTTTGAATTTTTATTTTTTGGGTATTCTTTGGGTAGTTTTTGGAGTTCAAAAAATCTAAAATTTTAAAACATTTTTTCCTAGTTGAAATGCTGTAAATCAAAATGGTGTTTTTACTAGTAAATCGAGATAGCAGAAATTCGAGATGCCATATTTTGAGATGGTGTTTTTTGAGATGCCGTTTTTGAAATGGCGTGTCCTACCCATATATTACATACTTTAACAACAAGAGCTAAATTTATCCGCATCAAGCTTCCTGCTCCACTTTTGGTTTAAACAAGTGATTGTTTAGAACTCAAATTACGTTTCTCTTGTAATATGATTTGATAAATAGATTTTATATGCTTAACCTGTGTCATAAGTACTAATTAGTAAGAGATAAATGAAAATCATTGGTTTTTGTATTGTGTGGCTACAGTGGCACTAAATCAATAAGGTCAGATGATGACTTGCAAGGTCTAATTTGTGGCAAAAAAAGCCAAAGTTTTAATAGGGCTCACGATTATTTAAATAAAATTAATCTATTTGTATCTTATTTATTTAATTTATTTATTTTTTAGCTCTACAGTCAATACAATATTTGGTGCATTATAATAAAAATATGTGTCTCTATATCTTGTATAATTAATTTTACTTAATTTTTTTATGTATTATTATATGTCTATAATACAGTCAAACATCACATCATTATATATAAATAAATTTTTTTGAGTCCTATTAAAAACAAAATAAACAAAAAAAACAATTAAAATCCGGAGCGCCCATTTATCTGATTGACTCAGAGTTGAGGGCTTTAGGGAGGAATGATTCAGAGTACTTATAAAAAGCCACCACCACATCAGGTGGTATTGAAAATTGACTGACCTCAAGAATGTTAAAAAGATCTTTGGTGTCCTGTGGAAGACCCGCCTTAACCTTATTCTTGATCCACCCAAAGAACTCCTTGATTGGGTTAAGGAATGGGAAATATGGCGGGAGGAAGAGCAGTCTCATTGGACAATCAGCAAGGCGGTGGTTGGAGGAATGGCTATTCTTGTCAATGGGTGGGAGCTCAGAAACAACCAGATTCACTTTGGGGAGCCCAATATTGTCAAGCACAAAAATGTTGGTTGTACTGCAATAATTGATCTGGAGGTACTCCTTGATATTTCAGAGAAAATCAAGAAATGTCCTACTATTGTGGTAACCCTTGATCATCTAGTATTGATCCAAACCACGAGGACCAAGAAGCACTACCATTGAATATATCTTGGAACAGACAGCTGCACAATGTGCTACACCATCCTTGGACCCCTTCTCAAATCACCCATGCCTGAACCTGAGTAAGGAGGAAAACAACAATTTGTCAATATAGAGGAATTGGACATTCCTGGTCTCCTTAAGAGCCACATTGTTCTTGGCATAAATGTGTCAATCCTCAATGGTCTTCACACTGTTTCTGTTGTACGGAGAAACTCCCAGTACCTTCCACAAGAAGCCCAAATCAACCATTGCTTGGTAAACAAGGGTTTTGGAGACAGAAATCCCAAACTCTGTGGCAAGCATTTATTGGACAGCAAGCCTGTCCAGATGGAATCCTTGGTCATTCACTTCCTGGTTGCCTCAAGATAGGTGGGCTGAAGTAGGTTGGGCTGCCACTTAGCCCTCATGGATTTTGCAATTTGGCTGTTGTTGCTGTATTTAGTGTTGAGGTTGCCAACATACCTGGCTGTGACACCAAATTGGGACACAATATCCCAGACTGCCATTCCCCTGTTTAAGCAGTTGAGGAGAGATTCACACTCACTATCTGTCAACCAACACCAGCCCTTGGCAGGTACCGCGGCATCCTGGCTGGCAGGCTCAACACAGGGGATGGGGACCCTTGTGTAGAAGGAAGGATCACTCTTACTTGCAGTGGCGCTGTCAATGGTGGAATATGTCACAGGTGCAGATGGCTCCTCAGTTGTAGCCAATGGCTCATAGGACGTGTCAAAAACATGGGGGCATGTGGTGGCAACTCTTAGATCAAGAGTGCAGGGCCAGGTGTTAACTGGGTACACTGTGGAAGTGTAAGTAACCTCAGTGTTCCCTGTGACCCTGGTATAGGAGACTTTTGTAGTAGGCCTTGAGAGTGGCTTTCTTATAGGATTCAGGCTGTGTGATCTGACTTGGGATGTGGGAGGTGGTTGACTAGTGCTGACAGCTTGGGAGGCCTGTGTGTTGGCATTACTCCCCTTGAGTTGGGTTCTGGGTTTATTCTTGGACCCTCTGGGACGCCCTCATGGACGGTCTGCCCCGCAGGCTGGTGCACGAGCTGGTTGGAAATGCAATTGTTGGTCCATAAAATAAAATAATATATTTTAGTTTAAATATTTATTTATTTAGACTTTTGGTTTAATTGTGAGTAGTATTTTATCTTGATTTAGCCTTGAAAATAACAGAATTTCTTTATCTGTGCTTTGAAGTGTATAATATTGTATACTTTCCTGGTTTGGATAATTTTAAAGTTTAATCACTTTTCTTGTCTAAACATAGTTGTTGAGATTGGATTTTTCATTTAATTTTAGTCATAAGAGCTTATTGATTTGGTTTGGTGTTTCCTAGTGTGCTTACTGTACATTCAATTTGGATTCTAGTTCCTGCAATTAATATATGAGTTTACTAGTGGCATTCAAAAGAAATTTGAAATTTGGTTCATGGATTTGACAATACTGCAATTTCAAAAAACATAGTAAGCTTAATGAAAATGGTTGATGGATTTGAACGCTTCAAATCTGATTCCAGTTAGTTCATTTTGTACATTGGAAATATGCAGCTTGACTTGAAATTTGCAAATTGTCTATGAGTTCCAGCATTTTTAAAAATTCAAATAAGTACACAAAAAATCAAATTAATTTAAAAAGGCCATCCCACAACAGTGATTTGAAATTTGGACCAAGGATTTGACAATCCCAAATTTTTACGTCTAGGTTCTGAATTTACAGTATTCTTGCAAGCCTGACCTACCTTTTTATACTTAAAAACATTAATATTCTTGGGTTGAAGGCTTTAGTCTACAATAATTTACCCCAAGCCTTTGGACCTTACAGTTTATACCAGTGATGAGAACTTTGATATTGTTGAGGAGCAGTACCAAGAGCAACTTCATGCTCAGGCTGCCAATCAAGGGAGCGCAACTACAATGACTTATGCTATACCCAATTCAACTCAAGTTGTGAGGAGGTTATGTTGTATGTGTCATCAGGCCCATCCATGAGTTGCTTTTCCAACAGCCAATATTCTGAACCCCAAGACCAGGACCAACCTGAGCCTGTGCCACATTTTAAAGACTGGGCAGCTGTGGCCCCCTCTAACGCAATCCAATCATTTCTCAAGAATTCAGGCCAACCAAATCAAGCCCTGCCTAATTTGGGTACCAGCATACCAAGTGGGCCCCAAAAACAACGCCTAGTAACCAATGAAGTGATAGAGGAGATTGTAAGCCTCAAGCAGAGTGGCATGAATTTTTCAGAAATTGCCACCTGTCTTCAATTCACCAAGGTGGTGGTTAGGCATGAGTTCCAAGCCTTTCTAAAGAGAGATGGTACCAAGCTGGTCAAGAAGCTAAAGAAGCAGAAAAAATTCCAGATCAAGGAGATGTATGCCATTATGGTTGACATCCTCCTGTAGGACCCATACCTCCAATTCACTGAGGTCTGTTACCTACTTGGGCTCCATGGTATCTTGATTGCCTACTGCACTGCACAGTAATGTATGTACAGGCTTGTTGTTAGTGTTCTGGTCCTAACCAATTGGCCAACTGGTGAGTTGGATAGTGGCTCCAATTTGCCCTACAACCTCGTGATTGGTGCTACCATTACCTGCTGCCTGTCCTCAATTTTAGACAATATCATATTTATATTCTACTATAAATTGTCATCACAAGTCCAAGACTATGGCATCTTGGGGGGGAAAAGAACACCCCTGTGGGTAAAAAGAAGGAAACAGAAGAGATTGTCATTGGTGGTATTGCAACTGAACCAATGAGGATTCAGTATTTGGAATTAGGGAAGACAATAGTCCAATAGGAAAGGACATAATAATCAGAATAAGGTATTGTTTATTGTAGAATATTGTGATTAATATACTATATGGGGAAAGCCACAAGGCCACAAGGGGGTGGCATAGTGGGGAGTTCCATGTAGGGTTTGGAGCCAAGGAATAAGTTGTGCGTGGATCAGCAGGTCAAATTGGCAACACTCCTAATTAGGAGGAAGTTCCCGCCATTTGACATTGCCACCAGATTCATTCATAACATTAGATACGTCAAGGGGCGGCTCATCAAGTGCCCCCTGTGTATCGTAAGATACGTTTGCAGGCGGGGTTCAAACCTTGGTTGCAACACCCCCCTTGCCCCCTGCTTGTTGTCAGACACCAGGACTGGAGTCTGTGGAAGGTCTGGGAAGGTCCACCCAAACAACCTTTGTGTGGGGATGGCACAACAGGGGCGCAAGCAATTGTGGTGAAGTTTCTTTGTGTTTCCCTGGGCATCCTCAAGTTGGTAGGTGTGGTTGTCATAGACAGCAGCTACCTTGAAGGGCCCTAGATGATTGGGTTCTAATTTGGCAGAATTGGGATTGAGGGTGTAGACAGGGTCACCTATGGCATATCTAGCTTTGAGGTGTTTTGTCCCTCCTGCAATCCGCTTGTATTTGATCTCCTGGGCTTTGGCACGCCATTGGTCTAGGGAGGGAGTTGGCACTAAGGGTGGCTTGTCAAGGACCTTGGACCGTAGTTTCCCCTGTTCAACCCCTGTCAGACTGTTAGGTGTTCCAAAGGCCAGGGTATTATGACTGAACCCAGTGCCCCTGTTGATTCTTGCTCACAGGATTAGTAGGGCTGTTGGAAGGTGTTCAGTCCACGCAGTGTTAGGGTGCTCTTGTGAGAGCTTGGCAATCAATTGGACCAGGAAGCCGTTTAACTGTTCCACGCGCCTGTTGGCTTGCAAATGGTAGGGGGTTGTAACTATATGTTGGAGTATGTTCTTGACGCAGTATGCCTTCACGACGTGCCCAGCAAGTTCAGGCCCGCCATCTGTGATAAGAAGCTTAGGTTGCCCAAAGCAAGCTACAATCTTCTTGCCAATAAAGCAGGTAATGGTGGTGGCGGTGTGGTTGGTTGTGGCCCAGGCCACTGGCCAACGCGTGAAATAGTTGATAGCGGTGATAATATACCTTCTACCAAGTCTGTCTTCAGGAAGTGGTACCACAATGTTGAGGGCCCACTGTTCAAAGGGTTCCATAGCCTTAATGGGTAGGACAGACTTTGGGGGTGCAGGCTTAGACATATTCTTTTTGCACAGCACACATGTTTTGAGGAGATCCAAGATGTCTTGATGCATGTGCAGCCACCAAACCTTACGTTTCATAATCTTGAAGAGGTTGCGCCCTCTAATATGACCCAAGGTTTGGTGGTAGTGTAAGATGATGTCTCCCTTGTTGTGTAGTGGGAATATACAGTGTCTTCTTGCCTGTCTCTGCTTGGCAACAGACGTTTCCAGCATTGATAGTGAATTGACTCTCATTATCCTTCAGTTTGGAGATGGTGACCAAGTTAAGGCCCTTGTAGCGGGTTGCCTCAGGAAGCAGATAGAGCATGGGCCAGTTGGGGTCCAGACCGTTGTCTCCAGTGAAGGACGCTACGTAGAGTCGTGAAAGAGCATCAGCTATAACAAGCTCTTTCCCAGGCTTATATTTGATGCGTAATTGATAGGGGGACAGGCGTTCAACCCATCCTGCTTGGCGGCGTGTCAAATGGGACTGTGTGTTAAAGTATTGGAGGGACTTATGGTCTGTCAGAACGTGGGGTGGGAAGGTCACACCTTCCAAGTAACAGCGCCACTTCTCAATGCAGTGTACAATGGCTGCCAGCTCTTTATCATGGATGGGATAATGTTGTTCCAAGTAAGTGAGCTTCCTGGATTCATATGCTACGGGAAGGAAGGCGCCATTGTCCATTTCTATCCTTAGCACACCCCCTATGGCCCTGTCAGAGGCATCAGTTTTGAGTTTGTACTGTTGGTTTCAGTTGGGGAACTGCAGTACTGGTGCTGTTGTGAGCCTTTGCTTCAACGTCTTGAAGGCTTGATCTCTGGTGGGGGTCCAATGGAAGTGTTGTCTGTTATTGAGGAGCTCAGTGAGAGGTTCAATTAGTTCCCCGCAATTGGGGATGAACTTGCGTACATAGGCAACCATGCCCAAGAATGTTTGCACTTGGCCCACACCTGTGGGAGGCAGCATGCTAGTGATTGCCTTGATTTTGGCGGGATTGGGCTTTATCCCTTGGGCAGAGATGGTGAGCCCAAGGAACAGCAACTCCGACTTGAGGAACTTGCATTTGGAGGGTTTAGCTTTTAGCTGTTTTTCCAAAGGGTGTCAAAGACAGCACAGAGGTGTTGTAGGTGGGTGGTTTGATCTTGACTGAAGACAATAATGTCGTCAAGGTACACAATCACACACTTCCCAATCAGTTCCTTGAAGGCTTTGTTCATCAACATGGCAAAGGTGGAGGGAGTGTTGGTCATTACAAAGTTCATGACACGACACTCAAACAACCCGTAGCGTGTGCAGAAGGCAGTTTTTGCCTCATCCCCTGGTGCAATGCAGACCTGGTTGTACCCCGCGGTGAGATCAATCTTGCTAAAGGCCTTTGCGCCGGTGAGTGTATCAAACAGGTTGTCAATCAGCGGCAGGGGGTATTTATTTTTAACTGTCACCTCATTTAGGGCGCGGTAGTCTGTGACCAGGCAAAGAGACCCATCCTTCTTAGCTACAAAGAAGACCGCCGCCCCGTATGGAGAGAGAGAGGGGCAAATGAATCCCTTATCAAGCGCGTCCACAAGGTGCTGGCAGAGGATTTCATCTTTCTTTGGTGTGAGACGGTATAATGGTTGTGCTTTAGGTAACAATCCTTGAAGTTGGACAGCGTGCTGGATCTCCCAGGGTGGAGGTAGTTGTTTGAGTGTTTCACTGAATATGTCCTATGTACTCCTTGAGGAGTGCAGCTAGCGCTAGTGATGATGGTGTTGACAAAGGAGGGATTGCAGATGGTTTTGCACAGATAACTTCAATGGAACATTGGTTAAAGTCTAGTTTCTCCCTTGAAATTGTATGAGCCTGTTTCTGTCATTCTGACAAACACAGTGTCATGTAGTAGTTTGTTCATTTCCATGGGGTAAATCTGAAAACCCACCCCATTTCTATTGAGGGTGATGACAGAGGTATCCCAGTTGATGTAAGGGCGGTTATGCCAGAGCCAGTCAAGGCCAGCAATTACGTTGTGGCTGAGGCCTGCCATGATTGGTCCAGAGAGCTTAACCTGGATGTTCCTCATTCTTACAGAGAAGGGTACCATCTTGTGGGTGATGGCAATTCTGCGGGAATCAGCTACACATACTGCTTTGAATCTGCTGGGTACTTGGTCTAATTGTTAGGATTCAGTGAACGCCTGATCTACCATGGTGTGATCAGCCCCGGTATCTACCAGTAACTTGTGGGTGTTCCCAAGGAAACAGAAGGGATAGGACAAGTGTGTTACTTTATTTACGGAATGAGCGGCTTGCAGCACGGGGTTGTTGCTATGGACCTGAAAGATGTTTAGGGTTTTGACCTCGTGAAGATTGTAGTTGTGGGAGTTCTTTGTAAGCAAGGGCTGAGAGGGCGGGTCAGTTGGGGTTGTAGGGTCTCTTGTTGTTACAAACCCCAGGCTTTTACCTGGTCCTTGATTAGCGCTAGCTGGATTTTCCCCTTGCGGGGGCGTTTAGCTGCACCTTCTTGCTGTCAAGGTTGGCAACATCCCACTTGACCTTGGCCATTGGTAGGTGCAGGATATGGTTGGGGTGGAGTATTGTTGGTGCGGCGGAAGCCCATTGAAGCCTGGTTATTGGCCTCTACAATGGCTTTATAACAGTTATCAATAGAGGTGCAGCAGCCTACGGGAACCCACTTGCAAATATGGGGTTTTAACACATTAACAATGAGAGTGAGCAACATGGCGTTCCCATAGGTCACTGCTTTGGGGGCAGCAGCAAGGGCTTATTGCCACACGGCAAGATACTCAGGGACAGAACCAGTCTGCTTGATGGCTAGGAAGGGAGTCCCCAAGATAATGGGGGAGAAGGCTTTGCTATACCAGGACTTGGCGGCATCCTGAAATATTGCCCAGGTGACATCAAATTCCTTGCTGGCCCAGTTGGTGAACCACACGGCGGCAGGCCCCATAAGGCAGCCAGATGTGGTGGCAACCCACATGGACTCAGGAACCTGACAGATGCAAAGGCGTGTTTCAGTAGACTGAAGCCAGCTGACAATGTCAGCTCCTTTGACGCCGCCAGTGAAGGACTCTAGCTGGAGGTTGAGCATACGTTGTGACAGATCTGACTGTGGCAGTGTGACGCTAGCGTCACACTGCCTGAGGCGGAGCCAATTGTATACACTGGTGAGAACTAACTGGTCTTGATAGATGACATATCCTTCAGGAATGTCCCCCTCAGGGATTGGGAGAAACGTCTCTTGTTGTGGAGTAGCCATGCGGCCCGTACTCCATCCTTTCTTTGGGGGAATTTTGTTTTTGAAATAGGTCAGAACCTACTTCTGCTACCACTGTTGCAACTGAACCAATGAGGATTCAGTATTTGGAATTAGGGAAGACAACAGTCCAATAGGAAAGGACAGAATAATAAGAATAAGGTATTGTTTATTGTAGAATATTGTGATTAATATACTATATGGGGAAAGCCACAAGGCCACAAGGGGGTGGCATAGTGGGGAGTTCCATGTAGGGTTTGGAGCCAAGGAATAAGTTGTGCGGGGATCAGCAGGTCAAATTGGCAACACTCCTAATTAGGAGGAAGTTCCCGCCATTTGACATTGCCACCAGATTCATTCATAACGTTAGATACGTCAAGGGGCGGCTCATTGAGCACCCCCTGTGTATTGTAAGATACGTTGGCAGGTGGGGTTCAGACCTTGGTTGCAACAGTGGATTCCTAGCAGCTTCCCCAAAAGGGACTATGTTTTACCGGACTACAACCAGTTACACCAATGATTACTGGTACAAAAATCCCTCTCCAACCTGCTAGCCACCTGGAGCTTGGCCAACTCAAAATTCCAAATCTTCTGAGCCACCAAATGTTGTGCGCTGAAGTGGCCTCCAAAAAGATTCAAGCAGACAGCCACAATATCTTGATTTTCCCTGCTGGGCATGCTGATCTTCACCTGGGTGATGTGTTGTTCTTCAACATTGGGGACAACATCTGTGAGCGCAAGCCTAAACCCTTTAACCAGGTGATTAGTGCAACTCACAACCACACTGTGCTTTTCCTCCATCACAAGGTTGCTGATATGTTCACAAAGATGGCCCTGAATGACCATAGCAACAGCCAATTATCAAAGGATCCACAGCTGCCACCTCATGACTCCCTGGTGTACAAGCCAATCACGTTCTCCCTGAGCATGAGTACAGTAGTTTTCAAACCTGTTGAGATAAACAAAAAATCTCAATCTAAAACAAATACAACTCAGTCTAAAAACAAAATCAAAGTGGATCCAAATATATTGTAATTTAATATAAATTGTGTCGCAACATGTTCAATTACTCCCCTTGGGGAATTAATGCCCCGAGTAAATCACCAAGCGGTTCACTGCCCAGTTAATAAACTGGTGGCACCATTATCAGTTAAACATCTATAACAGGAATCACTCAATCCAGGTCCTAAATGGAACATAACTTGATTAAACCTCGTGACTCAAGAGGAACATTACTCAGATAAGCCCCATGACCTCCATGACGTACATGGACAACATGTGGCTTATCATGATACTATATATTAGCCTATATTCATATTCAATAAATATCATTATCTTCTTAATTTTCCCCTTTATTTTGTTTACTATACTTCCCAGAAGTATAAACTTGGCAATTGCTTAATTTACAATTATATTTTTAGATTGAGTTGAATTTGTTTTTTTAGACTAAGATTTTCCGTTTATCTCAACAGGTTTGAAAATTACTGTACTTAAAGTTAAGCCTCTTAAACACAAAAATTAAAATTTAAAATAATTTATATGTGGAGCATAACTTTCATTAGTAAATAGAATGTATCTAATTTTTTAAAGCATTGTAAAATTAAAAGTTTTATATATAAAGAAACTCATAGATGGATCAAATTTGCCTGGAATTCAGTTGACAGAGAAATAATTGACGGAATATCTTCCTGCCCTGAATTCAACATGTTGATTCTGGGTCTTTGATTACAACACAAGCTTGATCCCAGCACTTCACTCTGTATCTCAGCATCTAGAGCAGCTAGAGCTCTTGTGTTTAGTGCCATTTTGATTGGAATCAGCTAAATAATTTATCTAGATACTCTGACTTTCATGAAAATCATTATAATGAGTCTTAATTTTATCATTGGCAGTTTATTCCACTGATGTTTTTACTGGGATGATGTAATGACAAGCAAGCTTAACTCTGAAGCAATCTTCAGCAAAAAGATCAGGTGATATACTGTAAATTCAGAACCTGAACGTAAAAATGCGGGATTGTCAAATCCTTGGTCCAAATTTTGAATCACTTTTGTGGGATGGCCTTTTTTAATTAAATTGATTTTTTTGAGTATTTATTTGAATTTTTAAAAATGCGGGAACTCATAGACAGTTTTCAAAGTTCAAGTCAAACTGCATATTTCCAATGGATGAAATGAATTAAGTGGAATCAGATTTGAAGCGTTCAAATCCATCAACTATTTTTATTAAGTTTACTATGTTTTTTTGGAATTGTGGGATTGTCAAATCCATGAACCAAATTTCAAATAACTTTTGAATGCCACTAGTAAACACAGATATTAATTGCGGGAACTGGAATCCAAATCTAGTGTATAGTAAGCACACTAGGAAACACCAACCCAAATCAAGAAGCTCCACCACAACTAAAATCAAATGAAAAATTCAATATTGATAACGATGTTTAGACATAAAAAGTTATTAAACTTTAAAATTATCCAACCCTGGAAAGTATACAATATTATACACTTCAAAGCACAGATGTAGAAATTCTGTTACTATTTGAGGCTAAACTAAGAGAAAATAACTACCCACAACTAAACCAATAAATCCAAATAAATACATATTTAATCTAAAATATATTTTTTATTTTGTTTTTATGGACCATCAATTGCATTCTCAACCAGCTCCTGCATCAGCCGGCAGTGCAGCCTGTCCACAAAGACGTACCAGAGGGTCCAAGAACAGACCCAGAACCCAACTTGAGGGAAGACATGCCAACACACAGGCCTCCCAAGGCATTATCACCAGCCAATCACCTCCTGCATCCCAAGCCCAATCAACCAGCCTGAATCCAAGACAGAAGTCACTCTCAAGGCCTGCCACCAAAGTCTCTTACAACAGGGTCACCAGGAACACTGAGGTTACTTACACCTCCACCTTGTACCCAGTTGTCACCCGGCCCCACAATCTTGATTCAAGAGTTGCCACTTCCTGCCCCAGTGTCTTTGAAACCTCCTATGAGCCATTGGCCACAATTGAGGTGCCATCTGCACCTGTGTTGTATGCCATCATTGACAACACCTTGCAACCAAGTGTGATCCCACCTTTTACGCAATGGTCCCCATCCCCTATGTCAAGCCTGCTAGCCAGGATGCTGCTGTACCTGCCAAGGGCCAGCGTCAGTTGACAGATAGTGAGCATGAAGCTCTCCTCAACTGCTTAAACTGGGGAATGGCGGTTAGGGATATTGCGTCCCAATTTGGTGTCACAGCCAGATATATTGGCAATATCAACAAAAAGTACAGCAACACTGGGAAAATTGCCAAATCCACCAAGGCTAAGTGGCAGCCCAAACTCCTTATGCCCATTCATTTTGAGGCAATCAGGCAGTGGTTAACCAAGGATTGGCACCTGGACACACTTGCTGTCTAATCAAAGTTGGTCACAGAGTTTGGGCTTTCTGTCTCTAAAACCCTTGTTTATCAAGCAATTGATAAGGAGCGCCTTTTGGGGAAGCTTCAAATATAAAAGTAGGAAGAGAAGAAGTATATTTTATTGGGTAATACTTTAGGCTTATATAGCTTTAGCTGTGGCGGGATATTAGTTGGATCAAACCAAGGGGCTAGTCATGTGCTGGATGGGTTCAAGTTGTTGGATACCTGGATAGTCATGTGATATTGGTTTGTTGCCATTTTCAGCATGTCAAATGGTATATTGGAAAGGCACCAAACTGGGTGATGACTGGATGTTAGGTGTGATGGCAATAGCCAGAATGCTTGTACATCCAGATCCTTAACACACACCCCATAATGGGTTACTCTGGTACATCATGAGGGGGCTTTGCCTTAACGGCTGTTGCCTGATGTTCCTGGAGTTGTTGGCTAGTTGGTACCAGTCTGGTTGAGTGTTCTCCTTTGCTAAGGCGGAGACAGTTTCTGTGGTACTTCTTGACAACGGGGTTTTTGGCACCTTGGTTTCACTAGATAGGTGTTTTAGTCTGGTCTGTACTTGATGATTCTTTCTGGTTCTCTGTGTACTGAGTCTAGTTTTTTTCTGTTCCCTGCTAGGACCCAGATGGGGGAGTCAATGGGAAGTGGTTCCTCTGTGGAGGTTACCTTTTGTGTTTTGAGCCTTTTTATTTCTGCTATTTTAGCTTTAAGGCATATGTGTTGTAGATTTGGTGCTTGTTCTACTGTGGGGGCTTTCCACAGGGGAATCTTTATGTATGACTGCTTGTTGCGGGTAATTATTTCTGGTTTGTATCTGTATGTTAGTTCAAACAGTGAGTAGCCTGTCCCTTGATTGGTGCGGACCCAAGATACTAGTAGTGCATGTTTCACATATAGTGGCCATGTGTCTTTGGCGTTGCCATCCATTATTTTCTCTAGGGTCCTGATAAGTCTGATGTTTAGGTGTTCCACTCTGCTGTTGGCCTGTATGGAGAGGTTGTGGAGTGTTTAATGTTTTTGGATTTTAAGTTGACATTTACTATGTGACCTGATAACTTGGTTGCTCCATCAGTTATGATGTAGTCTGGGGTGCCATAGTTGACTATGATTGCTTTGTTAATGAATTGGTTTATGGTTTCTGCTTTGTGGTCATTTGTTGCCCATCAGATGGGCCAGTGTGTGGCAAAGTTGATGGCTATAATTAGGAAACATTGTTTTGTCTTTGTTTCTGGGAAGGGGCCCACTACATCCTGTCCCCAAACCTAGAATGATTCAGGGTCAGGTACCGGGTTGACTGTTGGCTGGGGAGCCTTTGTGCTTGTGTATTTATCACACAATGTTCACTTTTCAGAACATCAATTATATCTTGTTTGATATTGGGCCACCATACTATCTCTTTTAACGTGAGGTATAGGTTGTTAGCCTTTGTATGTCCTAGTAGGTGGTGGTGTCTTAATATGGTGTCAACTCTTTGTGCAAGTGGGATGTAGGGAACATGTTTATCATTAATGTTTTGGTATACTGTGCCATTTGATACATGGAAATACTTTTTGTTCCTTACTAATGTATCATTGGTTAGTTGATGTGTGGAGAGGTCTTCCCCTTTTGTCTTGTACTAAGTGTTATATAGGTTGGGCCAGTCAGGGTCCAGGTGGTCAGGATTATCCTCTCTTGTCTGACACAGCCTAGAGAGAGCATCAGCCATAACCAGCTCTTCCCCCTTTTTACATTAGATGTCCAAATTGAGCTGCTCCAGCAGAGACATCCATTTGGCTTGTTGCCGCGCGAGTGTGTTCTGAGTTTTGAAATAGATTAAAGATTTGTGGTCAGTTAGCATTCAGATGTTTAAGTGACCTTCAAGATAATATCTCCATTTCTTGCATGCATGATATATTGCTAGCAATTCTTTATTGTTATTGGGTACCTTTGCTGGGTGTTTGTTAGTTTTCTGCTTTTGTAACATACTGGCAGGAAATCTTGCTGCCCTGGCTGGTGGATGCGTAGGACTGCGCCAATGACAGTGTCACTAGTGTCTGACTCAAGCTTGTAGCACCTGTTGTTATTAGGGTATTTCAAGATTGGTGCTTTGATCAAAGCTTGTTTCAATATTTGTAAATTCTTGTTGCATTCTGGTGTCCAGATGAATTTCTTTTTGGCATTACCCTTGTTTAGGTCATTGATTGGTGTGGTTAGTTTCCCGCAGTCTTTGATGTATTTCCTTAGGTAAGCTACCATTACAAAAAAGTGTCTAACTTGTTTGATAGATGTGGGGCGTTGCATGTTGTTTATGTCTTTTATCTTATCTGGATCTGCTTTGATGCCACCTTTGGAGACAATGTTGCCCAATAACAGGAGTGCTTTTCCATAAATTGGCACTTACTTGGTTTTGCATAAATTTTGTGCTTTGCAAGTCAATCAAGTGTCTTTCAGACATGCATGAGGTGTTCCTCTTTTGTTTTTGAGAATATGATGATATTTTTGAGGTAGCTAATGTATTTGAGAGGCCATTTAGCGCTTGGTTCATCATGGTGACAAACGTTGCAGGAGCGTTGGTCATCCCAAAGTTCATTTATTTAAGTTGCCCAGACATCTCTGACTGGTACAACTAGCCCATGGGGCCATAAAGTAATAATTAAGCAAAAGAAAAGTGACAGCCTAAGGGGGGACAAGGAAACCAGAGGCCCTGGAGAAAAACCTTGGGAGGAAGGAGGGAGAGGGGCATGGGGCGTTTGGGTTGCTTCTGGAAGGATAAAGACGGCCTGTTTTTGATCTAGAAACATGATCAAGCCAGGGATAGATGACCACTCTTCTGCTAGCTCCCTGCACAATGCACTAGATAGGCTGCCAAAGAATACCTGGCTTATAATCCACCCAAGTTTGTGCGTCAAGAGAGAGTTTGGAGCTTGTGCAGGATGGGGAGTGAAGACAAACAATTTGATGACAGCAGAATGGATTACCCATAACAAAGTGTGGAATACTGCTGCCCAGAAGGACTCAGGGATTTGGGAGGTGGGGTCAATGAAAAACAAGTCTACTTCTAATCCCTCCATGGGTGTGGAGTACAGGTGTTCCAGCCAAATAATTGTGCAGGCGGTTTGCCATACTCTTATGCTCTGAGAGCACTCAAGAAACCAGTGTGTCACTGTGTTTGCCCCACATCTGTTACAGATGGGATTTGGACAATTGCTGCAGTCAGCTGTACGGTAAACCCTGTGGAAAACTGTGGGGTTCCTGATCACCAGTCCCCATAGTGTGTCCTGGGTCGTGGCCAGGGACCGGCTTGGAGGAGTTGTCATTCTCCAACAGGGGGGAAGGGTTGATGAGAAGCTTATACTTGGCTTGCATAAGGACAAACTCCTCAAGTACCTTTCCAATTACCAAGCAATTGTCTCCTCTGTATACCTGGACTTCAGCAGGCACCAGCCCGCCTGTAGGCCAATACCAATCCTGGAGTAGCCTTGAAAACTCTTCTCCAATGAACTCTCTTCCTCTATTTGACATTTCCAAATGCCTGGTCACCTTCTCCCACTCCTCCTGGGCAGATTTACTAGAGGCAAACTTCCTGCACCCTAGGCGGTATGATTCCTCATCCCCTGGGCTAGGGTAGAAAATATGAGGCAATTGACTCATGAGACTTATATACTCTTTTTACACGGGAAAATCAGATAGGGGTCTTAATTGGTGCTTTATTCTCCGTCAGAAGGAAGATCCTCTTAGAAACCTTCTGAGATATCACCTTTGGGTAGGAAATAAGAAAGGGTTTGTGCCAAAACTTGGAGTCCTTTAACAATATCTTGGACTCCTTGTACTTGGTCTTTGACTCCTGCTCCTTGTTCTTGGTCTCCCTGGCTTTGGTCTTGGGCTCTGGCACCTTGGTTGTGGGCTCTGTTGTCTTAACCTTAAGCTCCTGTGGTCTGACTTGGCTCTGGCTTCCTATCCTTGGTCTCCTGCTCCTTCTGTAGCTTTGGTGCCCTTTGTAATCCACTTGATCCAGTCCCTGAAGAGCCTCAGATAGCTCTCCCTTTTATAGCTCCCTTTTTCAGACCAAAATCCTCTCTTAGAACTCTGGTTCTTCAAAGCTTAAACTATCCTGTTTTTCTTCTTCTATAATATATTAAACTTTCAAACTTACTTCAGCCAATGAAAGCCCTGAATTTTCCGCCTCTGCTCCCCACTTTTTAGGCTTTAACTCTCAAGTTAAAGCCCTTAAAAACCTGATCAAGTAAGCTCCAAGTTGCAGCCAATCAAACGCCTTGCTTCAACAGTTTTGCCAAAACAGTTCATCCGAATGACCCGCTCCTGACCCTGGTTCAAACTCCAAGCTGCCCTGCTCCGGGTAAACCACTGCTCTGCATTTCAAACAGTTTTGCCGTAATTCCTGTCACGTTTCCCCGGCAAATCTCAAGTGCTTCCACATATGTTTTACTTAGGCAATTTTTGATCCTTTGATGTTTCAATGTTTCTCTGCGTTTCTCTGTGTTTCCGTCAACGTTTTACATCTTTGAACCTGCCTGCTGCTTGTCCTTTTGCTCCCCTAGTTGTTCTTGGCGAAATTTACTCTTTTGCTTTCACAGTTTCTCTGTTCTTCTTCCAACTTCTTTCTGGTCCTTTTTCTCTCTCATCTTTTCCCTAAAAATAACTTATAGTTCTAACAAACTATAGGTTATTTTTTCTCCTCTTTCTTTTTCTATATATAACTTTTAATCCTTTTTTAATCATAATCAGGCAATATTCAATCATTCTTTAACTGCTTCTTTATATCCAAATTTCTTCTCAAAAGTCACTAAACCAGCTCTTCCAGCCTCTGTATTCAGTCCAGCTAGGTCATCCTCTCAGCTCTTCAGTTCTTCAGCACCAACTTCTGGTCTTTTGGCCATCCTACCCCATGATCTGCTAGTTCTTCATCCTGTCTTCTTGTCTTTCTGCTTATCCTTCACCAGTTACACACTAGGAACTTCATTTGTTCCCTTAACACACTGAACCATATTAGTCCATTCCATTCAATATGAATTAACAGTTCATCAACTAGCCTTAACTGTGACCAAACAGTCCCTCTTGCTAGTTTTCTCTGCTAATTCCGTGAACCACCTTGGTTCTTTATCTCAGCCCCCATTACCAGAACTCGTAGACCCAGGCATGAGTCTACATTGAACTGGCGTTTGACTGGGCCCTTGCAAGTGGCAATCCACTTAGGCCATTCAACCATAAATCTATGTTTATACATTGTCTTTAATCACCCAGGTGATGAAGTCTGGGCTTTTAGTTGCAGAGTAATCAGCTCTACTTCCCAGAGGCCTGATCACACCAAGTTCTGCAGCTTGCTTCCCCAAGCAAGCCACCCTGGTGACACCTCTGAGCATGCCTATACCCTCCAATGCTCAATTTGGGTTTCCCCAAAGCTCCCATGGGGGCATAAACAAGGACACCCTGCCAGTCTGTTAGGCAGGGTGCTTGCTCACAGACCTCCTGCAAGCGTATTAGGGTAAATTGAGCCCTCAGAGCTCTTTCCCTCCCTGGAAGCCCGCGTTACCTGCCAGGGGTCCAAACTTACACTCCCCCCAGACAGACAAAGTTCCCTGCTTGCTATTTCAGTCTCCAGCCTGCTAGGTGAAGTACTATAGCCCAAAGCAGCCAACATCTTCTGCTGGGTGGAGGCAACAACTACCTCTGGTAGTCCTTTGTTACCTACCAGCCAGGCCTTACTTACCCTAGTAGACCATGTTACCTACTAGGGTTGCCTCACTTCTCCCACCCTAGTAGACCATGTTACCTACTAGGCTTACCTCACTTACCCCTAACCACACACTGTCATTTCTTAGCATATTGCCTTTATTTGAAGCCAAATTCACCCTCGCCTGCAAACTGCACACATGTGGATCACCACAAGAACCTTCAATGTGTTTATCTGCATCTTGAGATTAATCATGTCCTTGTGGCAGTACCACCAGAACAGGCTTTCCTTGAGGCTTGTGTTGTTGTGTGGAAGTACCTCCAATATCTCTGGGACCTCCACTGGTCTTGGAGGTTCTGGAATGGGTGCCCCAGTGTGGGCAGGAAGGCCCATGAACATTGGGCGCCATACCAGTCCTGTCCTTCCTCTATGGGCGGCTGCAGGTTTGAATGAGCTGATGCTCCAATATTCTTTATTTGTTGATAGCATTGCTTTCCAGAAGGCTTCCATCCCTTGTGGGCTCTTTTGGATTTTACTCTTGATAACCAGCTGTTGAGGGTGTGTTGCTTATGAGCTGGGTTTAGGCCCAGAGCCTTTGCCCATTGTGTCCTGAAGGCATTGGTCCAGTGGGGTTCTGTCACATGGGTGGAAAGTACCATCAACATTTTTTGTCCAAAGATCTTGTCTGAGGCCCGGCAGACATCACTTAAACCCAGTCCACCCCTAAGCTTTTTGCCAATCAGCTTTGTGGTGGCAATTGGCTGAGTTCCTGGCCTCCAAAGCGTGTGTTGAACCATCTTATTGAGGCTAATAAAGAACTGTTGGGATAGGGGGAAGAACTGTGCAGTGTACCAGACTTTTGAGTACCCCAGCATATTTACAAGCTGGATCCTGCTGATCTGGGTCACTAGGTTGCATTGCCATGAGGACATGGACCGGGAGACAGCACTGTGGATGCCCAATTTCATTACCTGTGTGTCAAAACCTCCCACCTTGACCCATGTGCCCAGATGGCGCACTGGGTCTCTAGTTGGCTTGATGGCAAGAGGGGGTCTGAAGCCAGGGCTCCCTATGATGATGGCCTGGGACTTGTTGGTGTTCACTTTAGCCTTTGAGAATTCAGAGTAGTCCTTGAGTGCCCTTGTGAATATTGACACATCACTTTTGGATGCCAGTCCTACAACACAATCATCAGCAAAGGCCTTGATTGTGAATGGGTCTTGCTCATAGGTCTGCAGGCCCAACAGTTTGGTGCTGAGGTGGTGTATTCATGGGTTGATGACTAAATTATAAAGGAGGGGGCTGAGAGGGTCTCCTTGATGAAGGCCTCAGGATAGGAAGACCTCTTCTGTCTCCCCATGGGCCTTTGCCACCTGGATGGAAGATTCTTGTAGAAGAGATCTCAGCCAGGCCCAAAAGGTTGCAGGGACCAAGTGGGCGGATAGACACGCGTCAAGGTATGGCCATGATACCCTATCATAAGCCTTTTCTTGGTCCAGGAAGATAGCAATACCATTTTGTGATTTGTCCCACAGTATATTGGTGACTGTGTTCACATTGCTGGCAATATTGCGGCTTGGAGTAAATCCATGTTGATTAGGATGTGTGGCCTGAGGGATTATCTTGCACATTCTGGCAACCAGAATTTTGCAAAGTAGCTTCTGGTTGGTGTTAAGGAGTGTTATGGGCTGCCAGTTCTTCAGTTCTGCTCTTGATCCCTTCTTGTGAAGCAAAACAGTCAAGCCATTGCCAGCACCCGGGATGGTAGACCCATTTCTTAGGTCTGCATTAAACATGTTCAAAAGAATTGTACTGAAGAGGGTGAAATGGTGCCAGTAGAATTCATATGGCAGCTCATCAGGCCTGGGGGCCTTCTGTTTTGGTGCCATGTGAATGGCTGCTTCCAGCTCTTTCATTTCAATAGGGAAGTCAAGGTCTTTCATTTTGGGAGTTGGTGGAACCACCTCTAGCTATTTCCTGAGGGCCGTTGGATTTGGTTCCCTTTTGGAGGCATATAGGCCTCTGTAGAAAGCGTGTGTTGCAGAAAGAATCCCTTCCTTTGAGGTGTGAGATGTGCCTTTATCCACAACTTTAGATAGGGTCTTCTGTGCGCTCCTTGTCTTGTACATGGCAATAAAGGCCTTGGTAGGCTGTTTGCCCTTAATGGCCAAGGAGGTTGCTGCCTGAAGGCGGGTCAGGTTGGATCAGTTCTGTTCAATCCTAGCCAATTTTACGCGGGCTGGTTGCCAGGCTGCAGTCCAGCCCGCGGGTTTTTGTTTTGGAATGTTAGCCTCCAGGTGTTGGATGGTATTGGTTATTCTTTGTTTATAGGCCTTCTTAGCTGTCATGAGTCAGGATGATTCCTTACAAATCTGCCCCTTAACATTGGCTTTAATGGCGGCCCATTGGTCTGCCTGCCCGTGTTTTTTTGTTGATCTTATTGTTGAGGTGATTGATTGGCTAATCCATTTTCTGTTCAAGTTGTTAGGGAGCAGGTGTGATCTGTGCGTTGTGCAACCCCTTTGGTCCCCAAACGTAACAGTGACGCAGAGGAGTCTGTGATCAAACCCTAGTATGTCAACTGGTAGGTGTGGAAATGATACAGCCGTCAAGCCCAAGGAAATGAATATATAGTCAATACAGGAAGCAGAGAATTCTATTGTTTCCACAGGGTTTATCTGAGTCATAATTGTGGGGTATCCTGCTTCAAAATCTGCTATGTCAATGAGTTCCAAGCCCTGTTGCCATTCCCAAAACCAGCCTGTATGGTCTGGAAGGGGGATGGGTGGAGCCTTGTCTGCTGGTAGAAGCCATGAGTTGAAGTCCCTGACACAGATGGTATTTGGAGGGAACTCAATCTGCTTGAGTTGTGCAAAAAAGATTGCTTTGTCCTTGTGGGCTGACGGGCTGTAAATAACTGCAAAGGTGAAAATTTCATCTTCGATGTCAATATCTGCCATTAGAAGTCTGCTGTCAAGATGTGTACATTTGTTTGTTGCTTTGATTAGAGATCCCTGTCTGATCCATATGCAACATTTCTTAGACCAAAGGGTAATGTGTGGTAGCATGAGCCGCTGAAAACTTGGCCTAGCTTAGAGCTTCAGTTGACTTCAGTCAAGCCCACTAAATCAGCTTTGAGGGAGAGCAGGATGTTTCTTTTCTTTGCCTGGGACTGGGGGCATGAAAATCCTGCAATGTTGAGTGTCAATATTTTGATTGTGGTTCCAGTAGCCACTATGCCAACGTGGGACCACTATTGTCATTGGCTGTGGAGTCTTTTGGTTTCTTACTCACCTTAGACTTGATTGGCTCCCCTATTGTGTATGGGGATGGCTTGGTTACTGCAGCAAGTTTGTTCTGGGCCTTGCGTCTTGGTCTGTCACCCTCTTGTGTAGAAGATGCTTGATTGTGAGTGAGTAGAGTTTGGGCTTGTGCATTTTGCATGTTTTCCTGGGCCTCTGGAGACAGGGAATCAGCCAATAAAACATGGGCCGGGTTTTTTTAGGAGTTCCTGTTCCATCTGGGCCAGGTTTTCCATTGTACCATCTATTTCAGTGTCATTAATAGACTGGGTCTCTTGCCCATGCATTTGGGTGGTTTGAGGTGCCTCTGCCTAGTCAGATTCAGATATCAATATCTGTTGTGATTGGGGCTGAGTTTGGGCCTTTGCATGAGCCTTTTTCTGGCGTGATGTGATTGACTTGACCACCTCATACTCAGCCATGGTGCCCCAGGCTAGGGCTACAAGAGCATTGGCCTGGGTACCAGTTGGCTCAGTGTTCTGGGGCTCCTTGGGGGTGTCTTTTTCCGCGGCCTGGACTCCTGCTATGGTTGTGGGGCAGAGAGCCTCTCTGTGGCCAAGCGCAGAGCATAGCGCACAAATAGGCAGGATTTGCTCTGGGAATACCTTGAACTTGCTACTAAATGTACCATTGTTTTTCAGAATGGTTGCACAATGTGGGATGGACAAAATTCTGCTATTCTCATATGGTTTGATCATAGCCATTGCCTTTGCTGTGGTCAGGTGCCCCATGTATGGGTTCTTTAGCATCTCAAACTGCACAATTTCCCCATACTTGGATAGTCCTTCTTTTAGCTGAGATTCCACCTCCTCTCTAGGCATGTCCAAAGGCAGGGCCTTAAAGGACATGAAGAGTGTGGTGTCCTGGTTGAATCTGGTGTGTGTGGTGGGCAGGACTGTCTGGGTCTTCTTCCCCTTGGGATTGGTAATCTCAAGGGTGAAGATCTCCTCCGCTGCTTGATCTGCATCTTCCTTGCATAAGAAGCCCAAATCAAAGAAGTCCTTGAGAGGGCTCTGGTGGAGGGACACCACCTTTGGATAAGCTGTGGCTATTGCCTTGGCTGCCTCTTGGAACTTGGTGGTGTTGCCTCCAAAGTTGAATTTGATCCCATGAGGGACAGAGGACTTGGGGAGGGCTCTGGTGATGTCCTGAAACCATTGTTCAGAAGTGATGAACTTGAGCCATCCTTCAGATGACACAAATGGTCCCTTCTTGGTGGTTCTGGCAAATTATGCCAGTTGGTCCTTTACAGGGCGCTTCTGACCCTGGACCACCTTGTCCCAGGATCCGGTGTTGTTGTTGTTCATAGCTTTCTTTTTAATAAAAGCCTTGTTTAAACTCAGACTCTTATGCACTTATCACTTGCTTTTAAATTCTCAGTTCCAAAAATTGGGATTAAGCTAATCAAGAAAGATGTCATTCCAAAGTTCATAACTCTACATTCAAAGGATTTAAATTGTATACAGAACACAGTTCTTGATATGCTCTTTTATTTTACTTTGACTTGGTTATAACCTGAGGTGAGGTCAATTTTGGAGAAAAATTTGGCTCCTGAGAGTCTTGTAAACTTATCCTCTATGAGTGGAAGGGGATATTTATTTTTCACTGTGCTTGCATTTAGTGCTCTGTAGTTGGTTACTAGACAAAGAGTGCCTTCTTTTTCTTTACAAAGAACACTGCTGCCCCCCACAGGGATTCAGATGAGCAAATATATCCTTTTGCTAGATTGTCCTCAATGTTTTTTTTGAGGGTTTGGGTCTCCACAGGAGAGAGTCTGTAGAGGGGCGCAGGTTTAAGCATGGCTTTACATAGGTCAATGCCATGTTTGACCTCTCAATTGGGGGGGGGGGGGTAACTCTGTGAGTTCTTCTTTGAATACATGAGTGTATTCATTTAGGAGTGCCACAAGTTCTGGGCATTGGATCTTTTGTGTTTGTATGTTATAAAATTTGGAGTACCTCATTATGTGGAGGGTACTGTCTTTGGTTAGATGTTCAGAGTCATCTTGGTTTATGACCTGAACAAAAACTGTGTCTCTTAGAATGAGGTCATTGGGTTCTTTGAGGATATTAAAATTGACTCTGTTGCGTTTGATGGTCATGGTTTTTGTTTTCCAACATATGCTGGGGTTCACTTGGGTGAACCAGTCCATGCCTGCTACAATGTCATAGTTTATGTTGTTCATGATAAGCCCTTTGATGGAAGTTTTTATGCCTTGGAGGTCAATTCTTAAGGGAGTTGTTTTGCCTTCAAATAGAACCTTTGATTTATCTGCCATTATGGTGTATTTGAAGTTGGATTTGACAACTGGTATTTTGTACTTGGTTACAAATGGTTTGCTTAACATAGTGTTTTGAGCACCATAGTCAAATAAAATTTTATGTGTATTTGATTTGTAAGTGCATGGGTAGACAAGAAGTTGTGAGCAATCTTTAATTTTTAAGTTCATAAAAATGGAGGATTGTGGGACACATGGGATGCAAGTAGCAAGGTTTGTGCCTTGGTACAGTTTCTTGTCAAGTTGGGGGGGGAGAAAGGGGCACTTAAGCCTTTTCCCCCTCTTCTTTTCCCTGTTCCTCTGTTTTGAGACCTTTGAGGTCAGAGAATGTGGGGTCAGATTTGTAGTGGGTTGCTGTTTCAGCATTGTTTACTTTGGCGGTGTCCTGCTTCTTGGGACAGGAGCAGTTTGCGCTTTGGCTGTGATTGACATTGTTGAAATTAAATTTGCTGTTGCTATGATTAGTGTTTTGGTGTTTGTTGCCATTGGAGTTTTTTCTGCCTTTGTTGTTTGAGGAGTGGTTGCCGTTGTGTGCAGCATATTCCATGTTTGCGCGTTTTTCCACGTGCTTGGCTTCTGCAATGAGCACGGGCATGGAGGTATTAGCCTCTGTACAAATGAGGGCAGCCACAGAGGGTTTTATTTTGTTGATGAATGAGGCTCTGGTATGTACTTTGTCAGCTTGTGCTGTGATTTAGATTTTGAGGTGTATTTCTTTGAATTAATTGGCGTAAGCTGTGATAGTGGTCTTCTGAGGAAGATTGCTGAGCTGTATTGCAATGTTTTGAGGGGATTTGATGACGCAGAAATTGTGTGTGATGTCTGATTTGAACTCTTCCCAGTTTTCAAGCTGGTTGTCAGTTTGTGATCCAACCCAGGTGGCAAACCAGTTAGCTGCAACCTTGTACAGGCGCTTGCTGGCTTCCTGGACCCATTTTTTGTGGGGGATGCAGCTGGCGCAGAGTTTAGTGGCTGTGTGGTCTAGCCAGTTAATGACGTTTTCTTTGGTTTTACCAAAGAACTTGTCAATACCAATATATTTGGTGTTGGTAATTTCACCTGTGGTAGTGGTTGTGTGTTTGTTTGTGGTTAAGAGAGCAACTATACTGAATTATCTTGGTGCATGCTTTGGGCATGACCAAACCTTTGAATATAGTCATCCACTAGGTATATCTTTGTTGATGTTGTGGGTGCGGAAGTACGTTTTCTAGGTCTCCTGGGATGTGGCCTGGTTGAGTACATGAGCAAAGATAGGCAGGTTTTGGTCAGACATTTTCTCTTTCATGGGTGTGGTCAAAAAACCGTAGCTTCTACCAGTGATAAGGTGCACCTTTTGGGGAAGCTTCAAATATAAAAGTAGGAAGAGAAGAAGTATATTTTATTGGGTAATACTTTAGACTTATATAGACTTGGCTGTAGCAGAGGTTTAGTTGGATCAAACCTAGGGGTTGCTCATGTGCAGGATGGGTTTGAGCCACTGAATACTTGGACAGTCATGTGATATTGCCTGGTTGCTATTCCTGTTATGTCAAACGGTATATGGGAAGGGCACCAAATTGGGCAATGACTGGATGTTAAGTAGGTTGGCAGTAGCCAGAATTCTTGTACATCCAAATCCTTGACAGTATTATAAACATCTGTAAATTCAGAACCTGAACGTAAAAATGCAGGATTATCAAATCCTTGGTCCAAATTTCAAATCACTTTTGCGGGATAGCCTTTTTTTAATTAAATTGATTTTTTTGAGTATTTATTTGAATTTTTAAAAATGCGGGAACTCATAGACACTTTGCAAAGTTTAAGTCAAACTGCATATTTCCAATGTACAAAATGAATTAACTGGAATCAGATTTGAAGCGTTCAAATCTATCAACCATTTCCATTAAGCTTACTATGTTTTTTGGAATTGCGAGATTGTCAAATCCAAGAATCAAATTTCAAATCATTTTTAAATGCCACTAGCAAACTCAAATAATAATTGCAAGAACTGGAATCCAAATTTAATGTGCAGTAAGTAACTAAGACAAATCAAACCAAATCAAGAAGCTCCACTCTGAATAAAATAAAAAATCCAATCTAAACACCCATGTTTAGACATGAAATTAAGTGAAATGAAAAATTATCTAAAATGGAAATGATGCAATATTCTGCACTTTAAATCACTAATATAGCAACTACAAATCCATTTAAGAATATATGAGCCACCCTCGTGATGACGCAGAAATTTTTTAAAAGTTTTTTTGCCCCCGGCGTAGCCAGGGGCCATAAAACTTAAAGAAATTTCAAGGAAGAAAGGAGGGGGAAAGATAAACCATCAGTTTACTAACTATGTATTCATGTATCGCTACTAAGAAACTTGATTACAGTTGATTTTAAAAATGCTAATAATAAAGTAGAATTATATATTGCAATCTATCTTATCATGTTGTCTTTCCTTTGGTGTGTTGATAATGTGCTTGCAATTAATTGGACAGCTTCACCTCCAGTTGCCTTGACATTAGGAAATCAAGCCACCTGTTAGGAAATCCTGATTCATTAGGATTGACTGATCCATATCCCTATTACTGAAGCTGTGTTGATTTTGGATGCAACACAGCCAAAGTGACACAGTATTCCGGAATACGGAGGAACTAGAATAAGGTTGATATAGTTTCCAACTCAGAAGACACCTGAGGCATTCCGGGTCTCAGGTCACAGGCAAATCCAGAAGCTTCTATAATTAGATGCTAAGGATTCCAAATTCCAAATAGGGATGCAGACCCAACCCAGAGACAGATTAGGAAATTACAACATCCTGTTTCACCGAGAGTTGAGACAGAAGACTGCCCGTGCAAACATTGCGCATTAAATCAAGCACAAGGGCAGGTCGGCCAAATTGGGTGTCAACTTAGTTGCCGTAACTAAGTCAAGGAATATCTGGGCTGAAGAGGAGAAATCAGCAGCCTAGAATATTACCTCATCCCAAACCATTATTTGGGTTTTGGGATCCAACTCTGGAGGATGAAACTAGTAGCTTGGGGATGATAGGGTAGCTATTAAGAGTTGTCCGCAGCTAGACGCCAGTCTGACCGCTAGCTGTCAACTATAAAGGGGCCTTCCAAGATCACTTGGAAGGCAGACAATTTAATACCCTTCAACATCCCTACTAGTCCAAATAGTAGTGGTGTCAAAGTACAATAAGAGCAAATTATTGATACTTGCAAACTCCTGCCAAAACCACCACAGCCGGTGTTGCGTCTCCAAGGGACCACAGGACTTCCACCCCAATCGGATCAACCAACAACAGAATACAGCCCATTATCACACCAATAGAAATACATCTGTCCCCATACAGATATCCCATCCCAACATGATTAACTCACCTAATAAAAACAATCACTCTTCTTCTTCAAGAACCAGAAATCTTGACACCGCCTCCCCGAGACCAGTTGCTCTCGGGGAGGCGGCTTGATTTCCTATTGCCAAGGCAACTGGAGGTGAAGCTGTCCAATTAATTGCAAGCACATTATCAACACACCAAAGGAAAGACAATGTGATAATATAGATTGTAATATATAATTCTACTTTTTTATTAGCATTTTCTGAAATCTACTGTAATCAAGCATCTAAATTTTAGCCGTCCTAAAATGGAATAGGGTGATTTTTGAGAATGTCTATGTTTCTAAAAGAATTAGCACAAATCCACTCTATATTCTTTAGCATCCTTTTTGAGACACCAATAAATTATATTTATTTCAAATTCCTTGTGATTATGATTTGAAATTTGGTTCTTGGATTTGACAATCCCGCAATTTCAGATTTGTTAATTTTTACATGATGTCCATGATTTGATTGAAATACAGGAAATCTCAAATTGTACATTAGAATCCTGCATTTCTGATTCATGTATCCCTCATTTGTTTGCTGAGTTTTGTCTTTTGTTAATTGATTTATCTGCTCAAGAGATTCAAAATTTGCCAATTTAAATAAACCAAAAACAATCAAAATAAATGGTTGATTTTATTAAATATTTTATTTTTCACTCAGCTGAGTTGCCCGCAAAGTGATTCAAAATTTGGACCAAGGATTTGACAATCCCACATTTTTACGTTCAGGTTCTGAATTTACAGTATAAGAATACATACAAAAGGTAAGTAAAATTAATTATACTAGATATTGGGACACATATTTTTATTATAATGCACTGAATATTGTATTGACTGTTGTGCTAACAAATAAATAAATTAAAAAAATAGAAATATATTATTTTATTTAAACAATTGCAAATCCTTGTTGGTACTTTGGCTTTTTAAAGCCATAAATTGGACCTTGCAAGTCATCATCTGATCCTTAATATTTCTGTGCCACTATAGCCACATGACACAAAAACCAATGATTTTCATGTATCTCTTACCAATTAGTACTTATGACCGGGTTAACCATATCAAATCTATTTGTCAAATCATATTACAAGGGAAAGGTAATTTGCAGTCTAAACAAGCACTTGTTTATAACATAAGTGGAGCAGGCTGCCTGTTGCAGATAAATTCAGTTCTTGATGAATAAACTATGTAATAAGGGAACCCATACTTGACAAGCTAGTAAATAAAACATTTTTAATTATTTTTTATTATTTGACATGTTTGCAACTATAAATAATGCCTTATAATATATTTAGATATCTTACCATTATAATTTAAATATTAAAATTTTGAATTTTAATATTTAAAATAAAAAATAAAAAATTTAAATTGCAAAGGAATATAATTTATTAGGGAGATGCAAATTGCAAATAGAATGTGATTATTCCAGAGAATTATTCCCCAAAATCAAATCTTCAACTAGAGCATCTAATTGGATCCACATATTCTTCTGTATGTGGTGGACAACCCTGGATGTGATTGCTAGAGGGGTGGCGCCCTGCACCTTGGTGGTTGCCAAACACTTAATAAAAGGGAGGTGGGTAAGCAAATCAATCAGCAGATTCTTTTCAGGAGGCACGTAAAACCCATACAACAATGCCAGTGCAAAGGAGTTGTACAGGACATGTTTGACTGTCCTATACCCCCGTGGTGTCTTCTGGCGTTCAAGTGCTAAATGGCATATATCAAGTTGTATAGGTACATCCTCCAATCTTTTGACGTTAGACTTTAATATGCAATGTAGTAGATATCTAGGTATACTGCAACGCAAATCCTTTGAAAGATATATTTTTCAGAGAACATGCATAATTTCTTATATATTTGAATTAATCTGTTGATATAGGACGTGTTGCTGAATTTGAAGATGGTTCCAGAGGGCGTCCAACTTGTATCTGCCCCCCCATGCCTCTGCAAACAAAATGAATAAAGGCTTTAAATTATTCACGAGGACTGTGTTCTTGACTTTATTTGATAATGCTTTGAATAATTCATTAAAAATTTCAGTTTTAATATATTTGTTTCCTATTTTAAAGTTGGTTTTTATTAGGTTTTTTATATTCATTGATCTTTGAAAAGGGAAATTGTTGTATACTTTCATAAATATATTCATCAAAATTCATCTTGATATCCCTGCAAATTTCAGTCATCTCTTTGAAGTTGATATTTGCTCCTATTTTATATGCTTCCCTAATCCACAGCAAGCACCCCGCAGGTGGTAAATATACCCTGGCTTTTGCTTCTATATTTCAAAATTATTCATATTCATTTGAATTATTTTATTTATTTCATTTTTATTTATTTGCTTTACAGGGCTACCAGTGATTGGTAACCCCTGTAAAACCAACTGGGCGTAAAGGCTGCCACTTCAGCAACCTTATCCACATTCCTAGTTATAACTAAAGTAAATACAAGTTAACATAAAAAGACTTACTGATTGTTTCCCCTGCGGCCCCCTCAGCTGCAGGCGCCCCTTCAGCAAACTCATGAGCGTTGGCTGCTCTTCATTTGTTTTTCTGGGCTTGATCTTCCTTATTTTATGTGTTACTTGTGTTTTCTCTTGATTTTCATTAGTTGAATTTTTATTGTTTCTTGAGGTGCTTCTGCTTCTTGATTGTGTTTTGTTTTCATCTGTTTCCATTTGATCAGTTTCCTCTTCATTTGTGTTAATTTCCTTTGAGCTTTCATTTCCTGCAATCAATTTGTTTTTTTGGTTATTCTTTCTGTTGGTTTTTTTAAATTCCCACAAGTTGTAAATTTTCCCTTTTGAAATATAACTGCTTGAGTATTTCCTTTTGAAGATTTAAAACTATTTCCTTGTGTTCTTCATTGACTATTGTTCCCAGGCTATTTTTTGCGGTTTCCTTTTGTTGGACCAAGGCTCTTCCCTCATTTCCCAGTTGATTTACCACAATTTCTTGATGTTGTATTCAAGCTCAACAACCTTTTGGAGGGCTGACTCTAATTTGTTGATAAGGCTGTAGATATTTGAAATTTTGTTTAAATTACATAAAAAACTGGTTTTTATAGTACTAGTTTCAACACATTAATATTTTTCATCATCATTAATAAATTAAGAACCATAAATGTAAATATTGCATTAGAATATTGCAATTAGACGTAAAATCTTAATATTTTGATATTATGTGTATAACTCAATGAATTTTTTAAATAAAATTCATTGTAGAAAAGGCCTTTTTTATTGTAATTTATTTAAATAGACTGTGTTTATATTAGAGAGCCATTGTTGCTTAGTATGAATATTGATACATAGTGCATTTTACAGCCTGTATATTTACCTATTGGTAATAATTCTATAAACTTTTCAGTCAATTTTGTGAGGTAATAATAATGTTATGGGTTAATAAATTACTGTTTATTACCATTAATTGGTTAATTTTCTTTGCTGTGGCAATTGTGCATTTTCTGATATTTACACACTGGTATCCAATTTTTTGTAAAATATGAAGCCTAGGTGCTGATTTCTACAAATAGTTAGTCTATTACTTCTTTATCTTAATACTATACCTGTTGTGGTATAGTGACAGCCTGGGTAAGGACAGAAGAATATAAGAAGATAATAAGAAAAAACTAGTGTTTATTATGATAGTATAGCACTTATATAGTGTGAGGTGGGGGAATTTCCACCAGGGGAAGGAAGGCACAGAAAAAATGACTTTCCTAATGGAGGGGAGTGGATTGGCATAGTGTTGTAACTGTACTGTTTTAGCAGAGTCACATGGGGAAAATTATTTAGGGATAGATAATAATCTTTATTGTGAGATAGTGA